>VDFB02103036.1:0-26748 GCA_007258455.2 Sequoia sempervirens
ATTATGGATTTGCATTACAAATTCATAACTCAAAATTTATAGACAAAACATACTTAAGGATCCTATGGATTAACTCATATACCAATGACTGCATTAAAGTGTTTTAATCAACTACTTGAATTGAAGTAGAAATGCATACACACATCCAACCACATGAATTGGAGACCAATAAAACAATCCTTGATTATTTCATTGTTGATTCATGAACAAATACATAGAAGACAATATGCATAAAATTTTCCATTATCAATTTTCAAATGCTATAATTGTTGCAAAACATTTAACCTGACTATGAATACAGACTCATAACCTAAGACGTGGTGAGTAATTCTATATCTATTGTATGCCTATTACACTTCATAAAAATATTTGCTAAGACTACTTGAGATCAACCAAAAAATTTCAAAGACTCCTATACAATAGCCTTGAATTCCCTTTTATAAGATTAAGGGCTTGTAGACAAGCTTCAGGCTATTGGCCAATCATATTACATTTAATTTTTATTTCAAAGTATTTCATTTCATTTCAAGCCATAGGCAATTGTATTTACACTTGAAGAAGTGGGGGAAAATACAAAAAGACAAAAATCTTGTAGAAACTTATTGAACTTGTATCCTCATTGTTTTATAAATCCACATCATAACCTCATTTAGAAATAGGCATGAAACATGAGAGAAGAAGAATAAAGCAAAGAGAAAATCTTGGTTGGATTACCACGTGCATTTTCACATTGAGAGGATATAGATTTTTCTTAAATAGTTATTTCAAAGGCTAGACCTATATTATACTCAACCATGCTCTATATCCATTTCACCATTTCTATGGCTTAATCATATTTATCTAGCCAATCCTTGTATTCATCCTCTATGGGCTAGTTGATCTCCAATATTTTCTGCACCTTTGTATTGTATGCATTATATCTTGCATCAATTACTACTCTAGCTTTTTTCACAAAAGTGTCCATGTCTGTCTAAATCTTGATGAGATTATCAATTAAACCATTTAGTAGAGTTAAGTCTAACTTATCATCAATTTATGTTATCTATGGACCTATAACAGTTTGATGCCTAAAGAAATCCCTCCATGGTGCATACTCTTTGAGTGTTCCATCTTCATTAAGGATTTTGGGTACGCCTTGTTCCTCCATATCCCTAAAGGCCTTGATATTACCTTGTAGTTTCCCACCAATACTTTCATGGAAACATGTAACTTCACCAATCACTTTAATTCCCCTTATTATGTCTTGAAGATTTGTTGGAGCTTCAAGGTCTTCCTTTGCATTTGCTTGAATCTCCCTTAAATTATTTAATCAATTACTCCATTTATTCCAAGTGCTCTGGAAAACCTCATGAACATGTTGGAACCTTTCAAATGTCTCATGTACACCTTTATAAGTTAACCATGTGGCTTTTTCTTTAAGGGATTCTTTGGTCAATTTGTGGCCCAGAATCTCTTCAGCCATATCCTTTGTAATCTTGTTCATGTTCTCCTAGAGCTTATTCTTCTTAGAATTGGATACTTGGAGCTCACTCTTTAATGCATTATCCTCAATTTTAAAGTATCTTTATCTTGTGGTGAAGTACCCGATGGATAAGTAGGAAAGGTCTTTTGACTTACCTTGACCACAATATCTTTCACTTATTTATATTCTTCAACCAGTTTGCTATGTTTCTTCAATAATTTCATATATTTGGCCTGAGAAATTTCTATAGTGTCAACACTCAACATGGTTGTGTGCATTGTTATCCTTGCATCCTATGGAGATGTAATCTCTAAAGCTCTTCCTATTATGAAATATCCTAAAAGGCCAGTCATTGTTCTACTGAGCCTGCATGTCCCTGAATCTAGTGTTAATGACCAAATGGCTAGTGCATGTAAACTAGGGCTAAACCTTGAACCAAAAGTTTTCTCATCAAAAGTCTCCTCAGAAACCATAGCATTTGGGTCATTCCTGATTGCATCTAGGGAAATTATTAATGATAGGTTCCATCTTGGCATCACCAAAACCCCACTGTCTTTGACCAATCTTCTAGCTTTCATAGGATTCATTTGCTCAATTTCTTGAATAATCTCTCCTTCAGTCTTATTTCTGACCTCTTCCTATTGTGAAGGATCCACTCCTTCCTGAGCTTTTTGAATAATCTGGATGTGGAGCATCTCTTCTTGTGAAAGCGTACAAGAAAAACTCCCATCTAGGCTCTGGAATGACAATGTCCCCAGTTCTAGCTACAAGGTCCTTGAAATTGGTGGTTAGTATTCCTTCCCCAGTGGCCTTCCTAGTGCTTGCCTTGACATCTACTAGCTGGAACTTATCCATGAAATAGACATAGTCCTTTTGTTGGGCCTTCTTCTTTGTTCCTTCAGACATTTGGGTGGATCATGGGATACCTTATTTTTCTTCCTTTTTGGTGTAGTTTTTGAAGATGATGACTCACCAAGTTAACTCATCTTGGCTTCTTTAGGGCTTTCAAGTTTAAAATCAAACTTGGTTTTGGAATTGATAGTCTATTCTTGACAACTTAAACTCAAATTTCAATACAATTCTACCCTTTTTCTTTTATCCCAATTAGAAAACTACACTTAATCAAGAGAAGCCAAGAACCCTAATTCACCCTTGGAAATGACCCATATATTTTGATTGAATATACCAGTTCTTGCAAAATAACAAGAAAAACTCATGGGATTTGATGACGGCTTACCTGAGAAAAAAATCGTCTACAACTTTCTTTGGCCTCGGCTCTAGTCACTTTGAATTATCTTTTCTTGTGAGATACTCTCATCCCTTGGTTCAACTTGCATGCTACTTGAAGTAAATATCCACGCTTAGTGTACTAGTGTCAATACTAGGAGTGAAAGCTCTAGATAACCCAAGATCCACAATGATTGTGCTATCCTAGAATGACATGAGTCTCAAACTTCATCTCACTATGGTATTAGCAATAGGACACCAAACACTCATACAAAGGCTACTAAATGCGAGGTGAATGCAAATGCAATGTAAGCTAAGAACAATGAAATGCTTATAATTGAAATTCTAGAAATTGAAATCAAAAATAGAAAACAAAAACTTTTAAATGCCAAAAAATATAGTGCAAAATGTGTAGAGGGACTGATTCGCCCAAGGTGGAAAATGAGTCCCAGTGATGATTTTTTTGAAATTTTTCAGAATTTTGAATTGAATTAAAAATACTTTTTATGTTTTTTGATGCAAATCTAAGATGCAAATGTAGAATTTGATTAATTTTCAATGGAATTAAATGCAAAAATGCAAGCTATATGAGCTTTCACTAATGAAAAATTTGAAACCCTAGAATGTAAGTTAACCAATTCAAACCTAATGAAATGTTAATGCAAGCTAAATATATGATGTAAATACACTCCAAATAATAATTATGATGTTCTAAATGAAAGTTCACCAAAATGGAACCTATGAAGAATTTGGTGTGTTGTGATGATGTATGTGTACCCACTTTCAAAGAGATTCCACTCAAGGATAACCCTATAGATCTCAATGCAAAGGAGATTGAAATCTTGCAATAGGGCTATCCTAGGGACTGAATATGATCTAATAATGGGTTCAACATTAGGTTTAGACTTGGAAAAGACAATGCAATGCAAGTTGTAAGACAAAAACCTAATTGAATGTAAACTAACTCTAAATGGCTTAAAAAGATGAACATGATGTAAGAAAAAGCTATTAGATAGAAAGTGTGCACCTAGGAGATTGAAGAAGGTAGAATGGAGGTCTGGAATGCTAGAAAATCTACTATCAATATTGATTGGGACTCATTGACCAAGTTGGGTGAATCAATCCTACTTCCAGGAAAATGTGCAAATACAAGTTTCAGCCAAAAGGGTATCCAGATCTATAAAAATCTCTATCAGGACTATATAGTGGGACTCATTCGCCACTTGTGGTGAATAAGTCCACTTTTTCTTTTTTAGAAGTTTGGGACCTGATTTGGTTCCTCTTCGTATGCTTTGCTCTTTTTGACTGGTTTCTAGATCTGAAACTGTAATTTTCCACCTATAGACCTTCTCCAAGCTTGTTGAAGGCTTGATGACAACTTTAGGGATTTGAAAATTTTTCTCTAACTTTTCTTCTTGACAAATATGCAACCTAGCCCTACAAATCACACATAAGAAGAGGGGAAAATGTTGTGGGGTTAGTGAATAGGGTTTTTCCTTGGTCAAACCCCTTGTTGGTAATTAAACCTTGAAATGAAAGCAAATATGAATGCAAAATGATGAATAAACAAATAACAATGTTACAACTTACCAAACCATAGCAATGAGGAGCTGCTAATATGTTTGAAATGGTTGCAATGGATGTGGTTCTTGGATTTTTTCTTGAATGATGTTGATCTTTCTTGAAACACTTGATAGAATCATAAACTCTACATCACAATTGTTAGCACTGTTGATGCACCCAGGAGCCTGTGCTGCAAGCCAAATCAACCAAACAATGAGAAGCGACCAGAATGAAGCTATTTCACCATTGATGTGAATGAGATGATCTGAAATGTACAAAGGGCCCTATATAAATAAGCAGGGAAAGATGCAAGAAACATGTGGAGAAATTGGAGAAGATATCACAAGAAACATGCCTGCAGCAGGTGACCGCCCAAAGTGAATGCTCCAGACCAAGAAAAAATAAATGCACACCTATGGTTATAAATGCCAAGTTGGACTTGAGAAAATGCATGATGAAAAACATGCATGCTAACACCCCCCCTTAAGTGCAACTTAGGGAGAAATATGTAGGAGATGCAAAGAGTGAATAAAAAAATGCAATATGAGATGCATCATTATGGGTCCCGACAATAAAGCCTTGTTAGGTACCCATGTACAACCACAATTCAAATCTCTCACAACCAGAGAAAAGGAGAAAAACCCTATGGGAGAAAACTCCTCTCTAAAAGAGAGAAAAAAACAAAAGTGAAAGGAAGGACTCCTCAAGACCCCCCAAGGACAACTTCCTTCACCCCTAACATCAATCGCAACTGAAGATAGCGAGGAGATGCCAAAGGTTTAGTGAAGATCTCTGCAACTTGCTGCTTCATAGGCAAATACTCCAAAGCAAGAACACCATCTTGAATGAGCTGCCGAATGAAGTGCATGTGGATCTCAATATGCTTAGTGCATTGATGCTCCACTAGGTTGCAAGAAATATATATAACACTCTGGTTATCACACCAAAGAATAGTGGGTTGATCAATAGGAAAGCCAAAATCAGCCATCAACTATCAAAGCCAAAGAACCTCTTGACTAGCCAAGACAACTCCTCGATACTCAACCTCGGTTGATGATAATGCAATAGCAGTTTGCTTCTTGCAAGACCAAGCAACCGAACTAGAACCACTTGACAGAAAACAAAGCCAAAAGTAGACTTTCTATCATCAACATCACCAGCCCATTCTAAGTCAATGAAGCCCACAATCTCAGTAGCACCTGATGTGTAGTGCCCTGAATGTATCATAAAATATGCTTGGCTGCCTTCCAATGACTCTCCTAAGGATCTTGAGAGAAACGAGAGACAAGACCAACGGAAAAGGAAATATTAGGATGACTATGTGTTAAGTACAAAAGGCTACCAACTAGTTGCCGATACAAAGTAGCATCAAAAGATGGAGTAGTACAACTAGTGGACAACACAACACCCAACTGAAAAGGAGTAGGGGTTGGCTTGCAATCAGCCATTCCAAACCTTTGAAGCAAATCAAGAGCATACTTCTACTGGAAGATAGAAATACCAGTAGAAGACTGATGGATTTGAAGACCAAGGAAGTAATGCAACAAACCAAGATCTGTCATATCAAAATGCTCCATCAAAGCTTGCTTAGTATCCTCAATCATGGCAGGAAAACTCCCCATGAGAATCAAGTCATCCACATAAAGAACAAGAATGAGAAGATCCCCCCATGCCTTTGAATGTAAACTGTAGGATCAGAGTGACATCTAGTGAATCCAGAAACAAGCAAGAAACTATCCATCTTCTCATACCAAGATCTAGGAGCCTATTTGAGACCATACAATGAACGTCGAAGCTTGTAAACAAGTGAAGGGTCTTGCACAAAGCCAGGTGGCTGCTCCATATAGACCTCCTCATGAAGATCACCATTCAAGAAAGCACTCTTCACATCCATCTGATACACTGACCAACCTTGAGATGTAGCAATAGAAAGCACAAGGCATATTAAATCCATCTTTGCAACAGGAGCAAAGGTCTCAGAATAGTCAATATCCTCAACCTGAGAAAAACCCTTAGCCACTAGAAGAGCCTTATACTTATCAATAGAACCATCAGATGCAAACTTGGTACAATACACCCACTTGCATCGAACCAACTTTCTTCCTTTAGGAAGAGGAACCAAATCCCAAGTATAATTCTTCATCAAAGAAGAATACTCCTCTATCATAGCACTATCCCATTCCGAAACACCTGAAGCATCTGAAAACTTCTGAGGATTAGTAGAAACTGCATGACTCAAAAGACTGATACCTGAAGTGTGGGAACGAGTGGAACATGTAGCTATGAGATCACCTACAAGAGAACCAACATCCTCAAGAAGTGTACAAGCCCATAAAGGTCAACAGGGTGTAGGTGGAGGAGAAGGAGAAGATGGAGTAATATCAACAACAAGATTGATACCAAAATTAGGAACAACATCATTACAAGCATCATCATCATCATCTGGAAGCACAACATCCTCTGAAGAAGAACTAGGAAGAAGAGAGGGAGAGGCTTGTGATGGAGAATCCTTCGAAGTG
This sequence comes from Sequoia sempervirens, assembly GCA_007258455.2. Taxonomy (NCBI): domain Eukaryota; kingdom Viridiplantae; phylum Streptophyta; class Pinopsida; order Cupressales; family Cupressaceae; genus Sequoia; species Sequoia sempervirens. The sequence continues at coordinate 6,772 of VDFB02103036.1, forward strand.
AAAGACTCATCAAATTGAACATCATGATGAAAATGAACCTCTCGAGTGACAAGATCAAACAACTGATAACCCTTCACATCCTCACAATAGCCAACAAAAATGAACCATTGACTTTTCTTCTCCATTGCCTTGCGCCTACCATCTGGAATGAATGCCCATGCATCACTCCCAAATACTCAAAAGTAGGAAACCTTGGGCTTGACATGAGACCAAGCCTCCTCGGGAGTCATATTCTACACTGCCTTATGGGGCATACGATTCTGAATGTAGTTGGCACAATTGATAGCCTCTGCCCAAAATGCAGGAGCCATGGATCTAGATTGTAGCATACAATTGGCCATCTCCTGTAAAGTTCTATTCTTCTGCTCAGCTACACCATTCTGTTGAGGAGTGTGTGGCACTGTGTTGATGAAGAATACCCTTAGTACAACAAAATTCTTGAAATGCCTAATTGGCATACTCCCCCCATTATTTGTGTGAATCTTTTGAAGGGAATGTCCTGACTGCTTCTCCACAAATGCAAGGAAGGTCATGAAATGTCAAAGAACCTCATCCTTGTACTTCAAAAAATACACCCAAGTGCACCTAGAAAAATCATCAATGAAGGTGAGCACATACTTGGCCCCTAAAAAAAGGAGTGGGGAATGACATGAGGTCACTATGCACCAACTCAAGGGGTGTCAAAGCACGTGTGGCCATACCCTTGGGAAAAGGATCCCTATGATGCTTGCCAAGCACACAACCTTGACAAGCTCCATCTGAACAAGAGATCTGAGGTAGACCAATTACCAAATTTTGTGTGCTCATCTACTGAAGATATTTGTAATTCAGGTACCCAAACCGTTCGTGCCAAAGCTTGCTTGTAGAATCTACATGAGCAATAAGGGATGATCCTTATGAAGACTCAAATCCATCAAACCTATACAAACGTGCCACACAGTCAACTGTTCCTGTAGCAATGACCTTCTCAGGATCCTGCATCTCTCGAATAGTCACATCAGTAGGAGAGAACTCAACAAGCCTTCCATCACCATGATTACAAATTTGATAGATAGAAAGCAGATTCTAGGAAATATTAGGAACAAGAAGAACATCATCAATGCTACCATCTTGCATATGAACTGAGCCTGTTCCCAAAACTAGAATTTGAGAAGAGTTCCCAATAGCAATATGTGAAGTAAGACTATCAGAAAGAGAATAAAGAAGAGCCTTAGTATGAGTCATGTGATGAGAAGCTCTGATACCATGTTGATGCACCCAGGAGCCTGTGCTGCAAGCCAAATCAACCAAACAATGAGAAGCGACCAGAATCAAGAATCCAACTAGAACTGGTAGAGGATAGAGCTATAGCTGAGAGGGCTTGCCCTTTTCCCAAAGAAGAAGACTTAGGCATGGCAAGATTTTTCTTCCTCATAGCTTCCTCTAATGTTGCTAGCCTTGCAAAATAATGTGCATCATTATGCCCAAATTTTCCACAGAACGAACAGTTCTCCTTCTTCTTCTTAGACTTGGAAGTTGAATCGACGGAGTTAGAAGGACGAGGTGGTGAAGGATTATGCTTCTGATCAGTCTTCACCTTAGGCTTGGAGGGAGACTCACCACCTAAAGATGAATCTATCTTGGGCTTCTTCTTATTCTTACCCTTGCCCTTGGAAGATTAAGCCATTAAAGCATGACTCTTAGGAAAAGCATCCATCTGAATCAACTTGGCCTGCTCCCTAGTCAATCGATCACAAAACTCCTCAAAAGTAGGCATATTATGATCTTCCCCCATAGCATCCATAGTAGAATAAAAAGTAGAGGCAAACACTTGAAAGGGACCTCTTAGCTTAGACAGGATAAAAAAAATACACTCCTTATCTTCTTTGGCATGACCACATCCTTTTAATTGAGACAAAATCAACTTGAACTGTGCAAGGAAATCCTGAATGGAAGGAAAAGATTCAGGAGAGAGAGATGTGAGATCTGCTTCAAGTTGCAATATCCTAAACTGATTGACCTTACCATACAACTCTGCAAGCTTATCCCACACCTCTTTAGGTGTTTTACACTCAACAATATGAAACAACAAATTATCAGACACATGAAGACCTATGAGTCCTTTAGCCTCATCCATTTTGTTTCGATGAACAAATAGCTTAAATGTTTTTGTGAATTCAGGTTGGTCGGCATCCAACAATTGCCATAGACCCTGAGATTGCAACAATTGTGATATTTTGAGCTTCCATGTGTGATAGTTGTGCAGAGTGAGTAATTCAATCCTAGGGTCCAACATGATATACAAAGGGACACAAAGAATAGATACAAATTGATACAAATTGATTTTACAAATTCTCAAAACACCAAATTTTCCAAGAGATACAATAATAACATCTTGCAACTTCAAGCTAATAAAAAAGGCATAAAATGACAGAATTTCTAGAAAAACACCTCATCCATAGTGAAGATCGTTGAAGCAGCTTTCTGAGGGTTGCTCGTTTGCTGAAAATAGACTCTGTTTGCAATAGTTGCACAAATTTGAAAAAAAAAGCCTAAAATAGGCACTTTCGAAGCTCTCGGTCACACCATATGATCACCAAGTGCTCCGGCACCCTCACAAGCCATGCCAAACTCCATTAAGGAAGTGCCAAGGAAGCAAGGAGAATGGGCCACACAGTCGAGGTACTGCAAAGTCACCAAAGATAGAAGTGGAAGTGCCAAGTCACCAAAGATGAAAGTGCCACATCAACAAAGAGAATGTGCTACACACAGCTCAAGAAACTGCTAGGACTCGTAGGAATAAAGCAAGGATAAAACACACCAGGTAGCTTGATGACAAAGTGATAGGACAATGGGCTATTTAAAGCTTTAAGAGAACATTGATCTACCCAATGTGGTACTAAAGCACTCCTCTATAGAGAATGCATACGAGCCCACAGCAAGCCCTAACACCAAAGAGGCTTTGGAAACTTTAGGAAAAAACTAAAGTTATTTATCATGGCAAAAAGTGAAAGAAAAAATGCAGAGTCAAGGAGACTGCACATGCTGTAGGAGACGAGTCCTCTGGCAAGAGGCAGAAGCCCAAATTCAAAATTTCTTCAAAAAAAGAACACCCACAGAGGCGTATAGATCTTCCTTCTTAACTTCACCGCCTCCCAGAAAGCCACCACATGCAAGAACTACCGCCTACGCAAGAAGATAAAGGCATTCACAAGTATAATCGCCACCTCCAAGTGAATTGCACAGCCTCCAAGAAGTAGGCTACACACAAGTTGAATGAGACTCCAATGTCTCGCACCAAGTATCCTTGCCACCACTCGATTTGATGCAAAGTTCAGCTTTTATGAATAGCTTGGTTCATAATGCAAAGAGCCTATTAGTGAAGAATAGCCAGACAGGAACAAGAAGGGAATTCACCAACAGCGATCTCCAAAATTCTTATGGATCTAGAAATGGAAGAGAACCCACTCGATCAACAGGTGAGCTACCTTGGAGGAAAAAATGAAAAATGGCAAAATAATCGCTTGAACAAATGTCCACGCATGAAGGAATATGGATCTCAAAACCTGTGAAAACTCAATGGGCAGAAAGGGCTTCAGTCACAATAGCTCTGATACCATGTTGATGCACCCAAGAGCCTGTGCTGCAAGCCAAATCAACCAAACAGTGAGAAGCGATCAGAATGAAGCTATTTCACCATTGATGTGAATGAGATGATCTGAAATGTATAAAGGGCCCTATATAAATAAGTAGGGAAAGATGCAAGAAACATGTGGAGAAACTAGAGAAGATATCACGGGAAACATGCCTGCAGTAGGTGACCGCCCAAATTGAATGCTCCAGACCAAGAAAAAATAAATGCACACCTACGGTTATAAATGCCAAGTTGGACTTAAGAAAATGCATGATGAAAAATGTGCATGCTAACAAGCACAATAGCAAACATGAAAAGGGAAATCCTTGACATGATGATTGGCACTTGAAGAATGCTCTAAAATGCTTGATAATCTTCCCTTGAATGCTCTTGTGAATGCTCAAATTCTCTTGTGAACTCTTTTGAATGCTAGGTTACTTGATTGCTTGATAGGATAAAATGAGTGAATAAACCTTGTATTTATACTCAATTATGCAAGAATTCCCAAAATTGCAAGACTATAAGTGAACATCAAATCTAGGAGAATAAAATCCTAACAGAAATTTGAATTAAATTTGAATTTTGGTCACACGAGACTCATTTTCCCAAAGTGGTGAATGAGTCCCACCAAGAATAATGTATGGGACAAAAAATGTAAAGTGCTTAAAAATGTGTAAAAATTGGTTTGAGGCTAAAAGATCTAGGTGGGACCCATTCACCCAAGGTGACGAATGAGTCCCAGACACTAAATATAGCCCACACAAGCTAGGAACACCTGAAATATGATTGGTCAATGATTGGTGATAGGATTATCCTTGAAAATATGCAATAAATGAGGCTTGTGGATGCAAAATAGGGCCAATTAAAGCATACGAAATACCAATTATTAATTACAAGCCTAGAGAAGTGCGATAGTGTGTTACAAAACTCTACAACACTCCAAATAAGGAAATATTAAGGTTAATTATGATTATTTAATTATGTTTATAATGCTCAGTTAATTGATAAAACCCTAGAAAAGTGTGAAAGTGTGTTACAACACTTCACAACACTTTTGCAAGGCACCATTAAAGTTCCATTAGTTCACAAGGGACCAAGACCTAATGTGAATGTGTTATCCACATTACAACATTAAATCAAGGCAGCATTAAGCCAAACCACAAGGAGGGCCCGAACAAGTCAGAAAAAGTAGAAGGGTTACTTTTTCAGTGACTCCCTTCCTTAGATTTTTAAATGGGGAAAAAGACTCGTATTTATAGGTAATTATTTGTTTCCCACAAAACTAATTATGAAGATCCGAAAAATAAATTTAAATTTATAATATAAAAATGTTGATAATAAAATATCTAAATTTGGGAAAAAGTAGGCTAGTCAAGGGCATGAGTGCCCTAGAATTGACCTATTTTGGGGCTTTTGATGTTGTTAAATGAATAAGTAATATTAATTCCTAATTATTTCTTTATTTTCTTAGAAACAACATCAAAATTGACAAATTATAAGCACAGTTAGGTCTTGCCACATAAAAGGAAGCTAAACCTAGTGTTAAATTATTAGGGAAAACAATTTATGATGATACACTATCATTTTATATAGTTGTGCAACGGTACAATTTGAATATGTAGTTTTCTCTACCAATTTTCACTAGCAATCAAAGAGTAGCTTGAAATAAATACCCATATTTTCCCAATGATTTTTTGTATTCTATTTTAAATTTCTATTATATTTTTTTATCATGGATCTACATACTAAAAATGAATTTACTAGATATTGAATTTTAAAATTTTTATTACCATTAATTCCTTTAGTGAAAAAGAAATGAACTCCCTCCTCATTTTACATCTGAAGAATGTAGGAAATCTATCACTCCTTTGTGTTCTATATATGTGAAAAGGTTTAATCAATAGAAAATTATAACCATCACTACTAAACAAAAACCTATTAGTTATACACTAAAAAAATTCTTTCACGAGTTAAAATATCTAAAAATTCAAATAAATCAAGGTTCTAAAAGAATGTGTATAATGTTATGTATATAATGAGTTTCTAGGCAAAGGGAAATGTCAATTTGTACATGCTTTCAAGCAGTTATTTTTAGTACTAATTATTTTAGTATGTATCTTTGTTTTTATAGATTAATGAAACTTTAGTTAATTTAATCAGATGGTATTGATATGTATGTGTTACTAGTTATATAATGATATTTAATGATTAAATAATATAATTTGCATATAATTGCTTGTTTTATTCATAAAATTTATTTCTATTTGATTATGTAACAAATAAAATAGAAAAAAAAGTAGATTTTGGAATGAATTTTTAAAAAATGGAACTGACTATAGATTATTGTCATGGAATTGATAAGGAAATATATACTAATTTATTTATAACTAAATTAAGTGTGAAGAAAATAATTTTTATAATAAATTTTAAAGTTTGTAACAATAGATTCTTATAGTGACACCATGAACCCCATGAGGAGCTATTTACCTAAGTAATTTTGAATTTTTATTTTATTTTTCATTTTTAAGAGGATTCCAACACTTATTAATTTCAAATACCTACAAAACTGAAATATAAGTATTTAGTAAAATAATTCTAATTCTACTTTCTAATATTAAAAAAACTAAAATAAATAATTTTCATTTTTTATGAATAATCTAACATTGTTGAAATGAAATTATTTTAGATTTTATGACCCATAAATTGAATATATATGTATGAACATATGCATACATTTAGAATTCACCTTGTCTAAATTTAGCACCAATAAGCTACATACATCACTCACTCCACTTACAATATCAACCTTGGATTCAATCAATATGTTGTATTGAAACTCCTCTAATGGTTAGATTATAATGGAAACAATTGAAGCTAACCAATAATGTATATAATCAAACCAAACAATTTTCATCTCATAGATAATTAATTGAAATTTTCTAGTATGCATGAAGATTAAGATAGATTCATTCTATATTTCATAAAATGCTTTAAATATAAATGCATATAAATACGTGCACACACTTACAAAGTTAGTTTATCCAAATTAGAAACCAATAAAATATAGATTATCTCATTTTACATATTTAGAAACATCATCTTAGATTCAATCTCATCAATATGCCACCTTTTAACTCTTTTCATAACTAGATTAATATTGTAATTAACAGTATAGATGATATATTAATGATGCTTATGTATTTTAATATTGCTATAATAAATATATTTTTTTTAATGGTTTGATCAACCTTTTTGTAATATATGTTTGCATTATACACAATATTGTAATTGTATATGATTATAACAAAAAAATAATGTATTCATTATTTTGAAATAACTATACCATGCTACTTCAATATTAATAAATTTGTTTGGTTGAAACTTATTGTACCTATTTTGTGTGCATTCAATTAATTATTAATATGAATAAATTATAATATATTGGAAGTCATATTTTTTAATATATAAAAAAGGGTCCTAAAAAATCTAAAAATAAACATAAATATATAGTAATTTGTTCATGTATAATTTACAATATTGTGGGACCTTGCACTCACCAAAACTCGATTTAAAGTCATTCAACTTCATCACCAGACTAATAACTCATTGCAATTTAATTTTATCTTAGCTAAAAGGTAATTGATAAAGAAAGATAACTACAAGAGACATGCTGGGCCGATACAACCAGAATCTGCAAGCTGGATTGAAAACAAACGCTTAGCGATTCAGAAATACGCTATTGAGTAAAAATTTGATGCAGTGAAAGACTTTCAATTAAAGACTAGAATGAGTACATCTTGCATATAATGAACAACATGAAGTTAAAGCAGAGAAGAAAAACAAAGAAAAAACTTGAAAACTACTTTGAGTTGGAATGACAACCACTTTAGTGCGGTGGTGATGACAGAGACCAAAATACCTCACCCAGATCCCATGATTACTCAAAAACTTGAACAAACCCTATTCTAACAAATATCATAAGCAGCAGCGGTTTATGGAAAAAAAACCTGCTAAGGGCTTCGGGTGCCACGTAAGCGTTGAATGGGCGCAGACTGCACATCCAATAGAAGGAAATAGAGCGAAAAAAATAGAGTAGTAACGTTTTGCAAAAGACGATCATGGCCGATAAAGAAGACGTCCAAATGGGAACCTTTTTTTTCCTTTCTCACACACCAGCAAGCTGTCATGGTGAAATGAGAGAACTTGCTGGTGTGAAAAAGGAAAGTGAGGCATCCCACAACATGGAGAGATCCTAAGCTTTTCTCGCCTTTTGCAAAACGTCACGCCCTTTTCTTTTTCCGTCCGCAAGTTTGTTTCACTGGAATCCTTTCTGCCCTGATCCGCTATCTTCGGCAATGCGAAGCTTTGCGAAAAAACTAAGAAGCTCACCGGCACGACCACCGGAACATTGTAGTTGGCGTTTTAAGGAGTATTGCAGAGGATAGGTGCGCTTTAACAACGGAATTCATTATAGTACAAAAGCGAGTGGCGAATCAAAACTTGAGAAACCGAGAAAGAGGTCAGATATATTTAGAGTGGCCAATCAAAACATGAGAAAGCGAGAAACAGGTCAGAGATAGAGTGGTCAATCAAAACATGAGAAACCGAGAAAGAGGTCAGAGATATTAAGAAATGGCTCAAAAAAATCGTGGAGATGGTCCCCCGTACACCCACGTTTTCTTGAGCGCATGACAGAGCCATCAACAAGTTTTGTACGAGCAACTTCTTCCATCCTAGTAAAAAATTATTAATGTACATATGTATTTCTGTAGTCATTTTGTAAGGTACTGTATTTATGTAGTTATATTTTCAAGGCGTTCAAAATAAGTGGACGGCGTGAAGAAATCAGTGATCTATTTCACCTATCCCTCTCTACCTCTGTGTCCCTCCGCCCCCCCTTCTCTCTCCCTCTTGTTCTCTCCTTCCCTCTCTATATCACATATCCCTCTCCACCTATCCCTCCCTCCATCCCACCTATTTCTCTCTCTCTCTCTCTCTCTCTCTCTCTCTCTCTCTCTCTCTCTCTCTCTCTCTCTCTCTCTCCTTATTCCTCTCCCTCTCTCTCCTCTCCCCTCACCCTCTCTATATCTCCCCTATCCCTCTCTACCTCCCTCCCTCCCCCTCTGTCTCTCTCTCTGTCTCTCTCACTCTCACCTCTTTGGCTCTCTCTTTCCTTCTCTACTTCTTTCTATCCCACCTCTCTCTCTCTCTCTCTCTATCTCTTTCTCATCCCTCTCCTCTCTACCTCCCTCTATCCCTTTACCCTCCTCTCTCTCTCTCTTTCTCTATCCTTCCCTCTCTAATTCTTTTCCCTCATCTCTCCCTTTCTCTATCCTTCCCTCTCTACCTCTTTACCCTCCTCTCTTTCTCTATCTCACCTATCCCTCTCTACTCTCCTTTCTCTCCTCCCTTCTCTCTCCATCTTGCTCTCTCCTTCCTCTCTTTATTTCTCTCTATATCACATATCCCTCTCTACCTATCCCTCCCTCCATCCCACCTATTTCCTCTTTCACTCTCCCTTCCTCTCTGCTTCCCCCTCTCACTTATTTTTCTCTACCTCTCTCTTCCCCCTCTAATTCTCTATATCTCCCCTATCCCTCTCTACCTCTCCCTCCCTCCCTCTCTCTCACACTTTCTTTGGCTCTCTCTTTCCTTCTCTACTTTTTTCTATCCCACCTCTCTCTCCCTCCCTATCTCTATCTCACTTATCCCTCTCTAACTCTCTCCATCCCTTTACCCTCCTCTCTCTATCTTTCTCTATCCTTCCCTCTCTACTTTTCCCTCATTTCTCTTTCTTTCTCTATCCTTCCTCTACTTCTTTTCCCTCCTCTCTCTCTCTCTTTCTCTATGCTTCCCTCTCTACTTCTTTACCCCCCTCTCCAATTCATTCCAAAAACAACACTTCCTATATAACTCTAGTTTTTCATTTTTCTATTTGTTTATTGTTTGGATTTTATAACACAAACAAATTTTATTTTTATTAAAAATTTATTATATTATTTTATTTATTTTATTTAAAGAATCATTTTTATTTTATTTACTATATAAATTATTTTATTTTATTTTATTTATTATATAAATTATTATTTATTTTTATAGTATATATAAGTTATTTTCTAGTTAATAGTTATTTTATGTATTATATAATTTTTTTATTAATTTTTAAAAAATTATTTTATTTATTTTATTTAAAGAATCATTTTTATTTTATTTATTACATAAATTTTATTTTTATTAAAAATTTATTATATTTACATATGTCTAACTTATATATATTAACATATGTCTAACTTATATATATTTACATATGTCTAACTTGTATATACTAAAAATTTCTTATATATATGTCTAAATTTTTTATTTTTATAAATTTATTATTTCATTTGTGTGGGAAATTTTAAAAAAAAATCATATATTATTTATTATTACAGTTAAAAACATATTGCTAAATTTATCAGTTAAACTTTTTGAAAAAAATTATTCTAGAATAATTAAAAAAATCTAAATGCATATACTTTTATAACAAATATATATAACTAAAATTAAATAGCATATTCCCTACAACTTTAGCTTTCGAAACAAATAAAGAATTATCCACGTGTTGCATTACAATAAAGATAGTTGAGATAAATGTGCTCAATTAAACACGTAGACAAGTTAATCACAATGCTTCAAATTACATGACACATCTCTGAAAGGGCAAGTGTCATTTCCTTTAATTCAAACTCTCACACATACTTTATCTTTCTCAATTTAACTTGAGCATTTGATCATTTAAAAAAGATTTCGCAAACCTAAACATTCTTATTAAATTAGAGTTTTTCTGCTTGAGTTTTGAGATCAATTATCAACGAGATCAAAAAAATATAATGGGGAGGCATTATTCGATTTGGGACATCCATTTCTACATGACACTGTAGATAGCTTTGTAAAAGCTGCAGGAGTATGATTTTTTAGGTTTTTCTTTTTGTTTAAATGTATATTATAGGGTTTTTGGCTAGTTAATTTAATTGTTGGCTTCTTTCGAATTAATTCCCTGCTAAGTATCAAATAATAGGAGTGTATTGAAATATGAGTCTACATGCAGATAGGAGCTATGCAGGTTGTATCACGAGAGGCTTATTACACCACAGTTGAAGGTCTTATTTAGTTTTCTGGTTATTCTTTTTTTGGAATTAGCTCAGTTTGCAGAAGCCTATTTTTTTTTATGTTTATTTTAAGTTAGTGGTTTTACTATTTATGTAGGATTTGGCAGCCAAAAAGTTATGAAGATGAAAATGGCATAGACGTATTGGTTAGAAAGAAAATGGTAGAATGTATTTTTTCAAACAAAAAATGAGGGCATGGAAATATTCTCATGCATTGTGTGGGACAATTTTCATTCTTATGATCCATATGAAATTCGATAGGGAATTTTACAGACACTGGAGTTTTAGCATTTATAATTTGAATTTTTATTCCACTAAACTTCAATCGGACTCATGCGCTCAATTCCCTGGTTTTATCCAATTCTACATGCAACCCATATACCTATTTTAGTCATGTTTCTTGCATGGCTTTCATTGAAGCTTACCTAAAGTGACCCCACAAGTTTCATATTGTATTCAAAATTTTCCCCTTTCATTGCATTTGGAAATCTTCAAAAAGCCTTTGTATGTGCTCAGTCCACCCATTTTTTGCCATTTCTATACCCAACCCACATACTTAATAATCCCACATTTCATTTGGGCGCTCTAAGATTTTTTAGCTATTGCACAGTCTGCAAGCACTGGTATGCCATTGCGACTGAACCTTCCTTTGGAGCATGCCTCAAAGATCATAAAAGGCCCTGGTTTTTCCTCTATGGCCAAAACAACATATTCTTGAAGAATAACCAGGCCTTTGGCTTTGACCCAAAAGCCCATAAATGGATTCGCTTGCCTCTATCTTCATTTCTAGAGTCATGCGTGGGGGATTCCTTGGTAGGTTCAGAAGGGTTTTGGCACGGGTCTATTGGAGCTTACGGCTTTGGAGAATGTGACGGTGTTGTGCATGTGAAGAGAGGACGTGGGTCACCCATAGACAAGCCATTTGGTACTTGCTCATTTCATCCTTCCTCGGTTCAAGAGATATCGAGATGGACAGGCTAGATAGCATTGGTGGAGAGAATTTTCAGCCAAAGAAATTTCGTGGGGTTCCCGCTGGCATCAGACTGTTGGAAATGCCGGTGGGGTCCCCCCACATATAATATCCTATCGGCTAAATATATGAAATTAGAACATTATTCAATATATTAAAGGTGTATATTTTACAAAAATTATCCTGTGCGAAGGAACATTTGTTAATAAGTTAGGTTTCACTTTTAAATGGTTATTTGATAATTTTTAAATGGTTATTTGATAATTCTTATGGTATCATAAATAAGTATACAATTTTGCAATGTAGCCTTTCATACATTTATTCCATATTACTCTAACTTTTATTTAACATCTCCGATTTAATTAAGTTACTTGCACACACATTAATAGAGGTAAAGCTTTCATATTGAATCTAAAAACAAATCAAATTAAAAATTCATAGAAAATTAAAACATTATTTAATATATTAAAGGTGTATATTTTACAAAAATTATCCTATGTGCGAAGGAATATTTGTTAATAAGTTAGGTTTCACTGTTAAATGGTTATTTGATAATTCTTATGGTATCATAAATAAGTATACAATTTTGCAAGCTGGCCTTTCATACATTTATTCCATATTACTCTAACTTTTATTTAACACCTCCCATTTAATTAAGTTACTTGCACACACATTAATAGGGGTAAAGCTTTCAGATAGAATCTACAAACAAATCAAATTAAAAATTCATAGAAAATTAATAAGGATTTTTTACACACATATCAAATTCAAAGCTAACCAATAAAAATTAATGCATCCAAAATTTAAACAATAGTTTGAAATTCTTACTCACATTTGAAATTCAAACTCAAACTCAAATACAACAATTAAATGCATCTAAAACTTTAAAAATTTATATTTTGAGAGAAAATTTTGAAAAATCCATTTCATAGGTAGATCACTTTTTTTTTTACTTTGGGAATTTTCAAAACAACTTTTACTAATTTTGTAATCATTGACCATAGGTGCATTTATCAAATCATATATTACATTTTATATTTTTCTCAAGTTTTTTTTTAAAATAACTAGAAGCTATATTGATTAACAATTATTAAATTTACATTTGATATATTTATACTCGATATATTTATATTGTTATATTTTTATATTTTTACATGCATAAGGAGTTCTACATAAATGCATTTGTACATTTGTATATACATATATAGTTGTTTATAAACATATACAATTACTTATAAGTAGGTGATTTGTATTATGAATATATATGTTGTTTATGAGAGATCTTTGCATATCATGTATTTATGCTTGTGCAAGTCTATATATATATCACTTATAAGAATTATTCAAAAAACTATTAAAGATTTTTGTATGTAAAATTTGCATCTTTGAAGTGAACTGCATTTGTGTATGCAACATTTACATGATACAGACCACTAGTAGTTGAAGATATTCTATTTTTTCATGACTTTATTTTGAAGAAAGAAGCATACGACTTTTTAATTGAGGGTTTCCATATATTTTCTACATTCCTTTCTATTTGATTAGTTGAAAAATGGATGATTTATGGTTTAAGACATAGAACATCACTTTTCTCCAACTAACATTCAAGGATGCCCTAGAGATCTCAACCCAATGAAGAATGAAGGAGGAGATCTAACAAAAGGGTATCTTAGGATATGTTTAGAGATCAATTAAGGCTTAATGAGGGGTTCACCACCAAGTAAGAACTTGTAAACCTAATGAAATGCAAAAATCCAATATGACGCAAACTTGAATTAAATGACCTAGAAATGCAACATGAACAAAACAAAAAGCTATAAAATAGAATGTGTGCACCTAGAAACTTGATGATGACAAGAAATAGCTATGAAATTTTGAAAAACCTGAATTTTTGACCTACTAGGACTCATTTTCCATTCTGGGAGAGTCAACCCTTGTTTTGGATTTGTGCATGGGAGCAAGTTTTGGGAAAATGTGTATCCAAATCTACAAAGATCTCTAAAAAACACCTATAGTGAGACTTGAATGAGTTTAGTTTGGCTTTTTTGGAAAGTCAAAGTTCTGATATGCACCTCTTAGTCTACTCTTTCTACTTCTCTATGTTCCTGGATCTAAAAGTATGATTTTGAGGTGGTAGATGAACCTTTAACTATGAATATTTTTACCTTGCAAATGGGGAGACAACTCCAACAAGGTTGCAACCTAATGTCCAATGATCTTCAAGTCTTCAAAGAACCTAGATCTACAATTACACAAAGAGTAGTGATTTTTTTAGTGGCTAATATTCACCAATTGGCTAATAGTTGAAATTTTAGAATAAAAAAATGGCTAACAGTTCGAGCTATAATGTGACTTGAATTGCCACTTTTTAACAAATTATAGATCGTGGGTACATTTTACCTTGTAGAATACAATGATGGCCATTATATTATATTTTAAAATAATGGTGGTAAGTAAATATTATAGTCTACCCCTTAAACCCATCAATATTTTCCACCCTCAAGCCCCTAATTTTCCATGAGAACTATTTTTAGATTGGATGGATTCACCACCATAATTAATGCATTTTCCTATTATTTTTCAAGATTCACCAAAATTTTCTACATAATTTTAGTGATGTAAAAAAATCTCCAATAAAATTTATTGTTTTTCAAAAATAAGGGAAAGATTAGCCAATAGAAATTAATATTTTGTCCCAAAAAAATGAAAGATTTTTAAGGATTTTAATCTGTTTTTTAGGGGCTTTCTTAAAATTATCATTGACAAAGAGAGAGAGCAAAAGAATTGATTGTTATGGAATATGGGTTTGCCTTCATCAAACCACTTTTAGGTAATTAAACCACATGATGAAATAAGATAATGAAGCATGAACATGATGTAATGCAATTAGAACCTTTCTGTGATGATGGATCTTGAATTGCTGCAACAATTGATGAATAATTTTTCCCTTGAATGCTTTTAGAATTGATCTTGAAAGCTATCTTGATGATCTTGTGAAAACTTGGAATACTTAACTCTTTATTTCTTGACTTGATAACATGAATGTATAATGAAATAATGATTTGAGAGCTCATTTATATAGGAAACCCACTCAAATGATCGTTAATTTGATCCTCAAGGCTGACATAGGAGAAATTTGAACTTAAAACCTATTTTATCTTGCTCAAACCTCAAAAATAGCTCAATTGGGACTCATTCACCAAAGGTGGTGAGTGGTTCCAACAAGGGTTATTTTGCCTACTAGAATATCAAGGAGTGAAGAAATTAGGTTTATATGTGGATATTATTTGGTTTTTTATTGAAATATGCCTTGGGATGCAGAATATGGGGTCATAGGGGTCTATTAATGATGATATAAAGGTCATAAATGCAAGAGGTCCCAAAATCCAATGTGAAAGTGTAAATAAATATACTTTACAACACTAAATTAAGGAAAAATTGGGTCTATTTAGATTAGAAGGGCCATAAATCCCATGTGAATGTGTAAAACACATGACAACACTAGATGTACAAATAAATATATTTTACAACATTAAATTAAGGAAAATTTAAGTTAGTTTAGCTTAAAAAGGGCCCAAGACCTATGTGGATGGGTAAAACACCTCATAACACTAGATCAAGGCAACATTAAGTCCAATTTATCATTAATTATTCCCAAATAAAGTATGAAAATGTAAATGGATACATTTTTCTACACTACGCTATTTCATTTAGAAATATTTAAAAATCCACTAGCTTTGTACTTGCATTTCTCTAAAAATGAGGATTTGAGATGGAGTTTTTCTTTTGTATGTATACAAATTATGTACACATGTAACTATATGTATGAAACTATTTTTATATATGCAAGATTATGTTTGAAAATTTTAATTACATACAAATCTATGCTTGCAAATTTTAAATGAATAAAAAATTATATTTACAAGTTTTGCAAGTATGCAGTTAAATGTTTATAACTTTTACATGAATGCAAGTATATGCCTACAAATTTTCCACATACATGATCAAAATTTACTTTCCTGACTAAGATTTTACTTTCCTATATTTTAATAACATTGATACCAATTTTGTAAGAAATTTGGTGGAACAAAAAAATAATATATGGGTCATTTGAATTCTACATTTTGACCTTGAAAATAATCATCACTCTCACTCATACATAATTTTAGTGTATTAGTTTACTCTTCTTATTGACTTCAAGTCTTCTCATGAGCTTCAACATCAACAGGGATGGAGACCTATGAGCTTAGATAGCCATGAACATGAAAGGCCAACATTGTAAATAATGAAAATTTTCCTATTTCTAACTCATGTGACTACTACTCTAGTAAGGAAGGGTTTTTGTATGTATCCTGTGAGGACATTTTCTAGATGTAACAAATTTGTATTTTATATATGAATTTTCAAATTTTGCATACATGCAATTGCATATCTATACAATGTGCATATAAGTGTATATCTATAAATTTTGAGTGTATGTGATTGTATCTCTAGAAATATTACATGCAGCTATCTATTTATAACTTTTTCTTGCATGTAATCATATGATTGTAAGTTTTACGTGCATCATGTAAGTATATGCTTATGAGATTATAAAATATGCTATTACATTAAAGGAAAATAAAATAGATCCTGTTATTACTTTCTAACATTTAGAGAAATGAAAAATCAATATCTAACACAAAGAATAAATAACGTTGAAGTTAAATAATTGTACTGAATGAATAACCTAAATTGTATGATGTATTATATTTTTTCCTTCCCACAAAAAACTTGTGGTATCCTAACTACTAGAATGCATCTAGCCATTATCCAATGGAAGATAGGAAATAATTGTAATTAAATTTAACATAGGACTTACTTATCTTTTAGATATGAAAAATAAAATTGATTTATGCTAATTAAAAGAATAGTTGTAGAGAAAGAGGAATGTAGAACTTTATTCTGTTGTTGTAATATGATTTACAACCATATATGAAGGATAGAAGAATAAATAGGAACAATTACTATTCTACAATGTTTCCACAATCATAATGAAAATTATCCTATTGTGAATTCATTCCTAGTGGAGAAGAATATAAACAATATGTCATAGCTGTCAGGGTACCTATAGTACTAGGTTATAAGATAATTAATAGAAATGATGAGATTAATACCAAATGTTACAATAAAAATCCATAGAGTAAGATGTTGAATCCAAATAAGTTAACTCAATAAGAAAGTTGTATTTGGGATTAAAAAAATGGTTAAAATTGTATAAGGAATCCTTGAAATAGTTTAGCCGCTATTAAATCCTTTTAGCTTCAATTGGTAGTTCATAGATTTTGTGTGTACTTTGCATAATGTGCTTAGTAATAATAGATTAGCAACAATATGAATAATAATATTAACCATAATAAAATATATAATAATTTATTATTGTGCTCATCTATGGAGAAAATGAGAAAATGGGAATATAAGTGTGCCAAAGGAAAATAATAATTATCTTCAAATAGATGTTTAAGTGAAATTAAAGTGACAAATCATTAAATTAATTTGATGTAGACTATGGAAGGTATCCTAGTCATCAAATGACACAAAAGGCATAAACCAAGGTTTATTTCAATGTAGAATGTAGCCAGTGCCCACCTTCAATGTACAAAAAGGTGTGACATAAAATGGATGTGTACATGAACTAATGATATCGAAGTATGATTAAAAAATAGACGAGGACCTATAAGATGGAAAATTTTGGTTTATTACACATGGCACCTATAAGCATGAAAGTGAACTAACATAAAAATAAAAACTTAAAAACAAAAATAAAATAAAATAAATAAATCAAATTCCTATTTAAAATTTTCAATGCAAACCTTTAACTAGGCTTATTATGTTGATTTTCTTGTTAGGAATGTCAACTTAACTCAACAACATAATAATGTATTTAATTGATAATTAATTTTGACAGAGTAGAATTTCATAAAAAATGAATGTTAAAAATGATAATGGAATGAAAGTATTTACAAACATTCCAATAACAATAAAATAAAATATGAGGATAAGATCAAAGACTTGAGTCAACTAGACTAATTGTGGAGTCAACTAAAGAGATATTTGGATTTTTCTATTACAAACTCATGAGAGGATAATAATAAAATATTTTTTGTCAAAAATAAATAAATAAGGGGATGAATTTTTTATTCAAAGATGAATTTGACTGATGTGTGAAGAAGTTTTTAAAAGAACATGGAGTTAATTGATGAGGGAAGAAGAAGTTTCTAATTTGTGGATAAAGTTAACTAATGAGGTGAAAATGGAAATTTTATTTGAAAAATAGATAATTAGCTTGTTAGCATATATAGTTATACAATATATTAAATGAACCAATAATTATGAAGATTGAAAACAAGCACAATGAACACAAAGTTGTATGAAGATGACCAATGAATTAGATCAACAAGACCTACATAAATAGGCATGAGAAAGGCACCTAATCTTCATGAAATGAGGACAAGATTCCTCATACATGGAGTGGTGGTGAGTTTCCTACCACAAAAGTAGCATGAGGTGTCAAAAGTGAGTCGACACCTCTAAAAATCCTAACTAACATTGACACCTTATGTGAGAAAGATTCAATGGGATGCCTAAGTAGGCTTAAAGCCTATGCGCATGAACTATATATACTAACACCCCCCTTAAGAATAGCTTAGATGAGCATGAAAGAAATGGGTCCCAACTACTAGCCTAGTGAGGTACACATGTACAATGCAAAAGAAATGGTCCCAACCATGAAGCCTGATAAGGTACCCATGTACAATTTAATCTCTCATAAATGGAGTAAGATAGAAAACCTAGTGGGAAAAACTATCCTCCAAAAGAGAGATAAGATAAGAAGAAGGCTATAAATTCCCTTGTGGAACGCCCCGCCGTGCGAACCCCAAAGGACAATTAAACCATAATTACTACACAATTTTAATTTTTATTTTAAAGTAAACATAACATATATGTAATACACATTAAATCATAACATGAATTTTCAATTAAGTATATTCATTTGCACATACATCCCTTGGGGTACACGAGGAGTCATTACGCGACTTAGATCCCCACAACGACAATAAAGAATAAAAGCCAAAGATATAATTCATAACAAAGTAAACATTAGCAAATGTAATACATACATGATAAACATTGATAAGAAACCATCTATATATACAACATAGGCATAGCTAACTCAACACATTGAATAACAACTACCAATAACCACATAAGGTTTAATGTTACATTACAATACAATATCAAGAAGTACAATGATACAATAGTGTTTCCAATATGCACGGAAACCATACAACAAGAACCATGATACAAAAGAAGAGATGAATACAAAGCATCATAACTGGCTCCAAGACAAGAACAACTCTGGAGTCGCTCCAACAACACCAATCCGCAGCTCTCGATCCTTGACTGGGGACCCAATGGGGTGCTTAGCACGTTCCACCCGACCATGTGAGTCCGAAGACCCACCCCCCATGCTAGGAGCTAACAAGAAAGAGACCTCAACCAAGAACATCCAAAAAGGGAACCACAAGACTCAATGACATACGAACGTATCATAAAACTCAAGGATTACCATGACATAATCAACAACAACCAAGAGTCATTAAAATAACTTAAAATCATACATCTCATCACATAAATCAAAGCAATGACCAGTAACAAGTAACCAAAGGATGATCATGAAACACTTCCAAATCAGCTGAATTAATAAACATAATACAATTCCAAAATTGCAATTAGACAGCACAAAAAAACATTATATCACAATACCATAAAAAATATGAGAACTTAAATCAAATATAAATGAGATCAACAAGACCACAAAGTATACTAAAGATGTATTAAAACAATAATCATAAATCAATTTAAATCAATTCAAACAACAATCTAAAACAACTCCCACAACCTACTTCCAGAGGAACTCAATAAAGTAAAACACATGGGCAACTAGGGGAGAGTGTCATCGCATAGTCCTACAGGGGCTGTCCTGTGCTCTTCCTCCCAACCGAGGCTCGGGTCCCATCTATGGCTGTCCTGCGGCTCTTCCTCCCAACCGAGGCTTCGGCCCATAGGGTGACTCATGCAGAGCCGTAAACCTCTCGTGAAGACGAGGTCACGACCTTGCCAAACACGACCTTCTCAGCCTTCCATTAGTCTGTGGAAGCACTAATGAAGACGAGGCATCCATTTTTTAAATCTTATAATGATAT
>VDFB02103037.1:0-18331 GCA_007258455.2 Sequoia sempervirens
CTCAAACATTTTTAAATTCTTGGCACATTGACCAAAATGTTCTCACTCCTCAACCAATCAGAGGTTGACAAGTGGCCTCATCTCATTGGCCAATCTCTCATCAAGAAAATTTATAAATAGAAGCTCAATCCTCCATAATTGCATCTACAACTGGAATGCAAGGTTAGTCTCTTGATTTGAGAAATAATCTGGCTCATCATCCTATTTGCATTTGCATCATCTTGGCTTCTTAGCAAGGATTGGGAAAGGGTCACTTGCACATGTGACACCAATCCACTATGGAATAGGTAACATGTTATTAATTTCATAATGCTTTTAATTTTCTCTTGTCATGTTTTGTATTTGGAAGTGTTCACAATGTATTTAATAGGAGTTTTCTTAAAGGATTTGCAAGTACTAACCCTTGATTGAAGTTAAGTATTTTGCAGATTTTAAAAGGTACTCACAGTTTCTCAAATCACAAATACACAAAAGTAACATATCAAAGAGGCGAATTTGAGGCTAATTGAATAGAACCTGCAATCAAGGACAGTTTGTTATCTAGCCATCAAAAATAGCTGTGTTATCTGATCTTCTAGGGTACTAGAGATTTGGGTACACTTTGAACTGGATCCATGATCCAGTTTGGTCCACCTGCAGATGTGCACAGGATGCAGATCAGGGGAGACAGGTTCATCTAGGACAAACCCAAGGAGATTCCGAGCAGCTAGCTAAACCCATCCAACTTTTTCTTTCTTTATGGTGTTTTTAATTTTTCCACTTTTGACTTTACCTTTTAAAAATTTATGAAAGTGGTGTGCCATGAAGGTCTATGGTTTTGAAGGTCTTCATTTAAGCTCGGTGCTAGGCGCTCTACCCCTCAATCCCACTATGTATCAATGATTGGAAAAACCTCAAGGTTACCACCCCTGAACCCCATTAGGGGGTTAGGGGGTTACGCTTTTAATGACATTAGAGTTTATGGTAATTTTGTTGATTATATTATGCTATATGGTATTCTAAACTTTATTCTTGCTTTTAGGCTGCATATATATATATATATATAACTATTTTCCATCCACACCTTTGACTTTACCTTTCAAAAATTTATGAAAATGGTTTTTGCCATGAATGTCTGTCGTTTTGAAGGTCTTCATTTAAGCTCAATGGCAGGGGCTCTGCCCATCGACCCCACCATTTATCACGATTGGAAACACATCAGGAGTACCACCCTGAGCCCCATGAGTGGTTAGGGGATTATGCTTTTAATGACATTAGAGTTTATGGTAATTTTGTTTATTATATTATGCTATATTGTATTCTAAACTGTATTTCCTACTTTTAGGCTGAAAATGTGTATATATATATATGAAAAATTTTTACTTGTTTTTTCATAAATGAATCCAACCAAAAAAAGTTTGTTGGACCCACAAACCTGAACCAGTATCGAGAACCAGTAACCTAAAAATAAATTAAAAAATTATTTAGTTTTTTCTTCTATAATTATATAAATTTTATTTATTTAATTATGTTCTACCTTTCCCTCTTGTATTAAATAATTATTTTAATATTTAACATTTTATCGACTTTTAATTATATCATTTTTGAAAAGGAAAAAATAGGTTTTACAGGGACCTGAAACCACAGAGTTAAAACACCAAAAGATAAACAGAAAAAGTACAAACAACCAAACAGCTACCCCAAAAAGGAAACAACAGCATCAAGAGACAGCAGGGCCCAAAAAAAGGACCGCCGAAAAAAACCAGCAACCAAAAACACCATGTTACTCCAAGGTGTTCAGTAACTCCTCAACTTCCTTTTTAACATCCTTCATGTCCTGTAACCCCTGCTTAAGAATTTGAGATGTATGTGATAAAGTCGGGGTCTTCCTCTTAATGTTATCCCTAGTACGAGTCAAAATCCCTTCACCAGCCGATTTGCTGCCTCCCCTGTCCGCATCCAAATCCATGACCAACGAACCCTTTTGGTTTTTTTAAAGCTTTTCCACCATTGCATTAATGATGATGGTATTATGCCTAACAATTTTGTGATTGTTTGCAACAGTGGCCCTAATGTTTTGTCTGATCTTGGACATGCTGCACTCGATACTAGCCAATCTATCCTCCTTTAATTGTTGTCTTTTCCTCGGTAAAGGAGTTTCCTGTTCATCATTATCTCTACAATTCCAACTAATCTTCTGTTCCAAATTCGTGACCTTGTTGTTGAGATCAGAAACACGGCCTTTTAGATCACAAACTTCTTTCTGGGTCCATTTGAGAACGGTGAACAGGCCATCCATACTTTTTTCCGCTATACTAACCAGATCCTCAGGCTTAAGCTTATTCAGGGCCGAATTAATTTCATCCTGAATAGGGGACTCAGAATGATCATTCCCAAATTTTCCAGAAGCAGGG
The DNA here is from genome assembly GCA_007258455.2 of Sequoia sempervirens. Lineage (NCBI taxonomy): Eukaryota > Viridiplantae > Streptophyta > Pinopsida > Cupressales > Cupressaceae > Sequoia > Sequoia sempervirens. Next base: position 2,394 of record VDFB02103037.1, read on the forward strand.
GCACTAGGGGCCGACTCCTTACTGATCATGGGCTTATCAGAGAGGATTTTCGACTTTTAATTATATCGTTATTTTAATTAAAATTCTGACATTTTCCCTTTTTTCTATAATTAAATAATTGATTTAATTGTTTAATTATTCACTTTCCCTCCTAGATTAAATAATTCTCTTTTATAACTATTTAATTTACTCCACCTCTTTACATCATTCTAATTGGTTCTCTCTATCTGTGTCATTCATATCCCTTCCCCTCTCAATTAATGTCCACCCTTGATAAGGTTTTATTACTTTTTAATCTCCACCATCCATCCCTAACTAAACCTTATTTTTTCCCTAACCCTATTTCATTGGTTCTCAAACAATCTTATCCATTGATCTTCATCATTTGATCTTGCCCCTTCATTCAGATTTGGTTTTCTATAAAAGAGACCTATCGCTTTCATTTCAACCCTAGCTTGCTAGAGACAACCATAACTACTATCTTTGATATAAAATAAAATGGAGGAGCAATGATCTAGATTCAATCATGGCATAGAGACTGTTGGTAATACTATTTTATCATTTTATATTTCTATGTTCATTTTTGCTTCATTGTTGAGGTTTTTTTATTACAATTGTACTATAAATTGGAATAGCTTATTAAATTCATAATAGAAAACATAAATTACTCTTTTATTTTAGCTCAAAAAAATATTTCAAATACTTATAACCCTATTCTATAGAGTGAAATTCTTGTTGACATTTTTTGTCCTTACAACTGTACTATAAATTCTATAGGGAGAAGGATGTAGACCCCACCTTATACAGGCAGTTGATTGGGTCTCTCATTTATTTGGTCAACACTAGGCCAGATATATCCTTTGCAGTAAACTCTCTTAGTCAGTTCATGGTCGAGCCGAAGAGAGTGCATTGGACAGCGACAAAGCATGTGTTGTGGTATTTGCGTGGTACAATCGAGTATGGGATCAGATATGCTCGAGGTGATGGTATCAGGTTGATAGGCTATACTGACGCAGATTGGGCAGGCAGTACAATAGATAGGAAAAGCACTTCATGGTGTTGCTTCATCTTGGGATCAGGAGTTGTCTCTTGGTACAGCAGGAAGCAGAAGTCTATGGCTTTGAGTTCTGTAGAGGCAGAATACATAGCAGCTAGCAAGGCGACGTGTGAGGCGATATGGCTCCGGAAGTTGCTAGTGGCCTTGTTTGGTCAAAGGGTTGAGACTACGGTGATACACTGCGACAATCAGAGTTGCATCAAGTTGTCTGAGAATCTGGTGTTTCATGATAGGTCTAAGCATATAGACATCAGATATCATTTCATCAGAGATTGTGTACAGCGCGGGATTGTTCAGCTACAGTATATACCTACAGATCAGCAGGTAGCAGACATTTTAACTAAGGCATTGGGGAAGGCAAAATTTATCTTCTTCAGAGATAGGTTGGGTGTCATGCAGAACACCTTCCTCGCTAAGAGGGAGTGTTGATTTTTATGTAGCTTGGACAGGTGTCTCCATTCCCAAGAAGTGCTTATTTAATTATTTAATTATTTTCTAGAGACTTCCAGAAAGGGCTGAGTTGTCTAGATAATTATGTAATTAAATAAATTGATTTCCCTAGAGACTTCTAGAATCCAGTTAGTTAGGGTTTTTAGAGTCTATTTAATCTTAGCCATTGATTGAGATTAAATCATGGCCATTGGTTTTCCAATGAGAAAAGTATAAAAGGGGATCAATGGGCATTTGGAGAACACACAAGTATAGAGTTGAGAAAGACTTGCAGTGATAGCAAGTAAATTTGCAGTGAGAGAAAATAGTCTTGTAGTGTTAGCAAGGGCGTAGTGATAGCGTTGGGGATAGCATCTATGGAATTTCAGCAGGAGAAATTGAGGGAAGAATTTCCGGAGAAGGATATTGCCAGAGCTCTGCCAGTAAGAGGCAAGCAGTTTTTGTATTCCTTAATTTTGCTGAAGTTTAATATAATTCCTCATCTGCAGTAGTGGTTTTCCCTTCGGGGTTTTTCCACGGACAATTTGTCCAAAAATATTGTGTTCTTTATTGTGAATGTTTTCTCCTCTATTCCTGTGAGTTTTTATTGGTGAAGTTGCAGTTGTGTTATTTTTTGATATTTGTTGAGAATTAATTTTTCAGAGTCAAATAATCTATGTATTAGATAGGAGATTAATAATCAGTAACTGCAATAGAATTTTCACAAGTGTTGCCTCTGAGGATTTGGGTGGCTCTGTTTTTGATATTGAGGATTTGGCTGCAAGCTTTGTTAGCTCTGATGCTGAAGCTGAAGAGGTGGGATTCCAAGCTCATGAGGGTTGGGAGATGGAAAATACAGAAATTTATGATGAGGATCTACAAACCCTATATGAAATTTTTGCCCCCTTTTTCCTGTGATGGATCTAGCTTGGATATTGAGTCTGAGTTTCATTTAGTTTGATCTTCTTGATGAGGAAGAGGAGCTCCTTCTTGATTTTATCCTCCCCCTTTTAAGGTTTTAAGGGGGCTTTTAGTATTTTTTCCTTAAAAGGTTTCTTTTCTTATTTTTAGACAAGTAACAAATAAGAACAACAAAGACAGGCCAGATAAATGCAAACCATTAATGAAACCTATTCGTATAAATGCTCAAACATTTAAGTTGAGAAAGGCTCAATTATATACATAGCCATCCTTGTCATCTAGTTTCACTTTATACGCTAGCATTGTAAACGATTTTAAGCAAGGCAAGAGAATACATAATTCCATAGGTAGAAAATTGAATATTAGCAATATATAGAGTACATGAACTAGAACTCAAACCGGAAACAGGAGTTTACAGGTAATCTAATTTAGTAAGAAGAACTATAGATCTAATTGTGTTTCTTACAAAAACATTAGGCTTTTATAATTTTATTTTAACAATCTGAATATTTTTCCTTGATAAGTTGATAACCGAAAGCACAATGGCAGATGTATTTAGTTGAAGTCAACATGGTAGATTATTCTTGACAATCCGTGTACTTCTTTAATCACTTTTTTCATTATACTAAGTGCTACTTTTCATTTGACTGCCATGAGATGCTCTAAATCGTTGGGCCACGTTTCAACAGACAACTGTCAAAACTTTATCACCTCTCCTTATAAACGAAAAGATTAAATGAATACAAAACACAAATCCCTTTGAAAATCATAACGATGGTCAAAGACTCAAAATTACTTCATTACGAAACTCTACAATCAAAACTATTAAAGCCAGTAGTAGTACCAAGAAAAATGAATTTTGTACATAATTAAGCAAGGCAAGAGAATACATAATTCCATAGGTAGAAAATTCAAAATTAGCAATATATAGAGTACATGAACTAGAACTCAAACCAAAACAGGAGTTTACAGGTAATCTAATTTAGTAAGAAGAACTATAGATCTAATTGTGTTTCTTACAAAAACATTAGGCTTTTATAATTTTATTTTAACAATCTGAATATTTTTCCTTGATAAGTTGATAACCGAAAGCACAATGGCAGATGTATTTAGTTGAAGTCAACATGGTAGATTATTCTTGACAATCCATGTACTTCTTTAATCACTTTTTTCATTATACTAAGTGCTACTTTTCATTTGACTGCCATGAGATGCTCTAAAATGTTGGGCCACATTTCAACAGACAACTGTCAAAACTTTATCACCTCTCCTTAGAAATGAAAAGATTAAATGAATACAAAACACAAATCCCTTTGAAAATCATAACGATGGTCAAAGACTCAAAATTACTTCATTATAAAACTCCATAATCAAAACTATTAAAGCCAGTAGTAGTACCAAGCAAAATGAACTTTGTAGAAGTAAAACATGTAGCACACCCCATCTGCTCCCATGGAAATTCAGGCTAATATCCAATGTTAACTAGTTGAAATCAGTTGATTTAATAACCCTTAAATAAGCTCCACTTGCACTTTTCAAATTCCATATGTTTGAGTAGAAACGGTTTTAGTATATCTTTTAACCTTGAATCAAGCAACTAAAGAAACAAGTTCCCAATTTACTTCATAACAGAATAAGGTGATTGATAAAAATAAGTTCACAGTTGGCTCCAATGGTTCAGGGTTAATTACTTCACAAAATTATCACCTCATTTGCTTTTACCAATTTTTGCATTTCCTGACAAAAGTGTGACCAATAGTTTCAATACAGAAGCTCTGTGAACAATTACGGATGACAATCACAGAAGGCTTTGTTTTTCTACAATGTCATATTAACTTGCTTCATCCATGATGTGTTTGCTTCAAAACACTATTCAATATATCATTGATTTTAGAACTAGTTCCAATAACCTTTAGCACAAGGAAAGTGACAGTGTGAAACCACAATGGCAAATGTCAATCAGTAATTCCATACTTGGTGTCTAGAAAATATTTAATTCAATGGCTAAGCTCACAATGTCCAATTGCAAGAGTAGGATCAGATTTATTTCACACACAAGCTACTAAATTGACCATCTAATTGCAATTCTTAAATGTTGGCAACTACAACAGAACCACCTCAACATAAATGCAAATGCAATTCAACCCAGTTCAGCCTCTTCCATAAAATATTAACTTATGATAGTTTCTGAATTCATAGATACACAAAAGTAACATATCAAAGAGGCGAATTCGAGGCTGATTGAACAGAACCTGCAATCGAGGACAGTCTTCATCTAGCCATCAAAAATAGCTGTGTTATCCAATCTTCTAAGGTGCTGACAGGATTTGGTTACACTTTGAACTGGATCCATGATCCAGTTTGGTCCACCTACAAATGTACACAGGATTCAGATCAGGGGAGAGAGGTTCATCTGGGACAAACCCAAGGAGATTCCAAGCAGCCAGCTAAACTCATCCAACTTTTGCTTTCTTTATTGTGTTTTTAATTTTTCCACCTTTGACTTTACCTTTTAAAAATTTATGAAAGTGGTGTGCCATGAAGGTCTGTGGTTTTGAAGGTTTTCAATTAAGCTCGGTGCCAGGGGCTCTACGCCTCAATCCCACTATGTATCAATGATTGGAAACACATCAGGGTTACCACCCCTAAATCCCATGAGGGGGTTAGGGGGTTATGCTTTTAATGACATTAGAGTTTATGGTAATTTTGTTGATTATATAATGCTATATGGTTTTTTAAACTTTATTCTTGCTTTTAGGATATATATATATATACATATATATATACATATATATATATACACATATATACACAACTTTTTTCCATCCACACCTTTGACTTTACCTTTCAAAAATTTATGAAAATGGTGTGTGACATGAATTTTTGTGGTTTTGAAGGTCTTCATTTAAGCTCAGTGGCATGGCAGAGGCTCTACCCCTCGACCTCACCATTTATCACGATTGGAAATACATCAGGGGTACCACCCTGAACCCCATGAGTGGTTAGGGGATTATGCTTTTAATGACATTAGATTTTATGGTAATTTTGTTGATTATGCTATGCTATATGGTATTCTAAACTTTATTCCTACTTTTAGGCTACAAATGTATGTATATATATATATAAAATATTTTTACATGTTTTTGTGTGAATGAATCCAACCAGAAAATGTTTGATGGACCCACAAACCTGAACCGGTATCTGTATGAGAACCAGTAACTTAAAAAAATAAATAAGAGAGTTAAATATTCCACCAGTCTCAAAAGCTATATTTCACCTCTAAGCTTTCCAATAAACACATCAAACATCTTATGTTACAAGCTCTCTTGTTAACAAGGAAATTAACAAAAAAAAATTAGAAGGACAAGCTAAATGGTTCCTTCCATTATCGGTTGCACACTTTTATATGTGAATACTGAATTATGAATAAACATGAAAGAGCCAAAAATGCAAATAAATATTAAGTTTTATGGTTGAATATAATGTTCAATTCCTCAACATTTACAAGGAAAATCACAAATTCTCAAAACCAAATAAAATTCAGATCCCACCAAACAAAACCAGCTAAAATTTAAAAACAAGTCCTCTAAAATTTAAAAATTCATCTATTTTTTCTTCTATAATTATATAAATTTTATTTATTTAATTATTTTCTACCATTTCCTCTCGTATTAAATAATTATTTTAATTATTTAACATTTTATCCACTTTTAATTAAATCGTTAATTTAATTAAAATTCTCACATTTTCCCTTTCTTCTATAATTAAATAATTTTCGTAATTGTTTAATTATTCACTTTCCTTCCTAGATTAAATAATTCTCTTTTATAATTATTTAATTTACTCCACAACCTCTTTATATCATTCTTATTGGTTCTCTCTATCTATGTCGTTCATATCCCTTCACCTCTCAATGAATGTCCACCCTTGATCAGGTTTTATTACTTTTTAATCTCCACCATCCATCCCTAACTAAACCCTATTTTTTCCCTAACCCTATTTCATTTCTTCTCAAACAATCTTATCCATTGATCTTCATCATTTGATCTTGCCCCTTCATTCAGATTTGGTTTTCTATAAAATAGACCTATCGCTTTGATTTCAACCCTAGCTTGCTAGAGACAACCATAACTACTATCTTTGATATAAAATAAAATGGAAGAGAAATGACTTGGATTCAATCGTGGCATAGAGACTGTTGGTAATATTATTTTATCATTTTATGTTTCTATGTTCATTTTTGCTTCATTGTTGAGATTTTTTTTATAACAATTGTACTGTAAATTGGAATAGCTTATTAAATTCATAATACAAAACATAAATTACTCTTTTATTTTAGCTCAGAAAAATCTTTCAAATACTTATAACCCTATTCTATAGAGTGAAATCCTTGTTGAGATTTTTTGTCCTTACAACTGTACTATAAATTGGAATAGCTTATGAGATTTGTAATGGAAAATAGAATAGTACTCTTTTATTTTAGCTGTATTTTAATCTTATCATTATCACCCTTAGCCAAATAAATCAAATATTTATTTAACTAAATCTTTATCATCTTTCATCTCCTTTTTTATTTAATTTAATCTTTAAATCTAAAGCAAAATGGTCAAATCATCTAATCCTCTTTATAATTAACTAAATCAGGATTAAATTAATCTAATGCTAATCCTAATCACTTGTATTCTCCAGTTTTTACCACTTGCACATATAAATCAATTTATTGATTTATTAAATCAACATTTTCCATAAACCTGGCATCTTTGAGGAATATTCCCTGAAGTTTGAAAATGATGACAAGTTGACTTGTCCCCTCCAACAAAGCAATTAATGTCTTTTACATGTCCCTTGCTTATTTTTGATCCCACATTGATCCCACATGATGACAAGTGGCCTCTTTTCATTGGATTATTTTTTATCCCACATTGCTCTCTCATAAGCACTCTTAGCATTTGAGAATCTACAAACAGAGGCTTCATCCTTCAACAAATCCTCCACAATTTGATCCACAAATCTCTATGCAAAGTCATTCTCTTAAACTGAGAACTAATTTTTTCCACTCCATGTCTTAGCATTCTATATCATATTCAAATCATCTTCATCATGGAGCTTGAGCAAGGATTGGGAAAGGGCTTCTTTCCATAGAAGCGCCAATCCACTATAAGATGCTGGTTTGATTATTAGAATAATGTTTCTCCATGTTTGCTTGCTTCTTTAGCATTTTTCTTGTGATCAAATGAATCTTATAGGGAATCTTTTATTTTCTTTGGTTTACTAACAAATGCTGAGGGCTTTTGTATTTGAGCTAATGTAGATTTGTGGTTCATCAAGGGGTGATCCCACAAAGCTGGTTTACAATTTCTAGGAGATTTGATTTTTTTTAAATCACATATTTTTAGAAAATATAATGATTCAAGCCTTAAAAAGTTCCATTTAAAGCATTCCAATTGAAGAGGGTTTGATCAAACTACTTTAGATCAAACCCCATTGGATATTAAAACCCTTCCTATAACAGAGTCTCCTTTACACCTATCAAAATGATGATAAAACCACTTTTGATTTACCTTTTTCAGAATTGTAGATATGCAAAATTAGCATTATGCATTCATCAAGTAAACCAGGCTTCACATGCATCCACTCATTTAATTAATCAAGTTCACCTTCATCCATTCATCAGATAAAATAAACTCATTAATTTCATTCCTAAGGTTATTCATTTAAATTAAATAAATCAAACATCATCCTTTTAATTAAATAAACAAAACTTTATTTAATGAAATCCCCAAATGCATATTCCATCCCTCTTTGATTTAAATAAATCCAAATATTTTAGTCAAGTTCGTCAAACTCACCTAATCATGATTAACCTAATCTAATCCTAATTAGTCTAACCTAACCACCCATCACATCCTCTAGATAACCCCACTTGCACAAATAAATCAATTTATTGATTTATTAAAATCATCATTTTAACTCAACATGGCATCTTTGAGGAATATTCCCTCAAGTTTGAATTCAAAATCAAGTGGAAATGTACATCCAACAAAGCAATTAATGCCTCTTACATATCCCTTGCAAAGGTCAAACTAAGCATTAACTCTCAAATTCAAATTTGAAATTTTCCCATCTTGGGCACATTCCCCAAATCTTGCACATCCCTCAACCTATCACAAGTTGACAAGTGGCCTCTTTTCATTGGCTTATCTTTAGTCCCATATCCTCCATGTTTGGCATTCTTCTATCCTTTTTGGCCATAAATAGAGGTCTCCTCTATTGTTTTAATCCTCCACAATCTCCACAACTCCACAATCTTTGTATCTCATCTCCAATATCATGCAAGTTCACTCTCTTCAATGGAGAACTTGATTTTTTCCACTCCATATCTTAGCATTCCATATCATATTCAAATCATTTTCATCATGGAGCTTAAGAAAGGATTGGGAAAAGGCTTCTTTCCATAGAAGCACCAATCCAATATGAGATATTATTTACTTCATGTTTTGTTGTATGCTTTCAACTAGTTTATCTAATCTTTTGTTGTTTTGATTGCATCATGAAACATGTTGATTTATTTCATATGGATGTGAATATTTGATTTGTTTTAAACTAACCATGCTAATGTGTGTATTAAGGTTTAACCATTTGTAGATTTGACATCCACATTATGGCGCTAGAAGGAGGGCAAGCTAACTAATAAATTGTTACGAATGTCTTGACTAAAAAAATTGAAAGAAGAGTTCATTGTGTTTTGTTTCTTCAAGAACATATTGTAAGGTTTAAATTTGTTCATATTTTTACAAAATTTCTCAGTTCGTTTATAACACTTCCTCAATAGTTCAAGTCTACATTATAATCTTTTAGCCTGTCAAGCGATTGTACCATAATATTTATTGAATACCAGATTTATCTTAATACAAATTTGGCATGTTATTTGGCTGCACACCTGGCAAATGCATTTGCTTGACATTTTCTATGACTACAGAATTTAGCCTTACACCTGCCAATAGTTTACTTGAGGATTTATAATACCACTTAACAAGTTTTCTTGTTGCACAGCCATAAGTTGGTGTCTTTATCAAGGATTTTCTCAAAAAGTTCACCTTCTCTATGTTTCCATTTTGGCGCACACTAGAAGGATGTTGGTTAAAGATTGTTGAATACAGCTTTAAGTTTTCAAACTTCCTTAGTTTGAAATAAAAAAAAGGGGCCTAATCATTGGTATTTTAGCATGTAAATTATTTGTTAACCTTGTAGTTTTATTGCTTTGTATTTCATATTGGATCAAAATTTGATCACTTCATGCATCAAACCTCACAATCTCTTTAATTTTTGAATTGTCAATATCAATAATTGGCATTGTTGTTTTGCAAAGCTTCCATCCATAGATGTTGTTATTTTTCTATCATTAATTGCATATTTTCTTGCTGGGATAAGAAACCATTGAAATAGAAGGGTCTGCACCATCTGGAGACATTTAATCACCATTTTCTGTTGTAATCTACAACTTGCATCTAATTTTAGGGGTGCACTAGCATTGTACATAGTTGTATCTACTTCCATCCACCCAGCAATCATGCCATCCCATGAGACCACATTTCTGTGAGGTGTTTTGTCTACATTTTAGAGTGAACAATGGCGTTGGCAGAATAGCTATCGCTGTTCATTTATTTTTCATTTGAATACATTGGATTTAGTATGCTTTCACGCGCTACTTGTCTTTATGCATACCCAACAATCATGGCATTCGATGAGACCACATTCAATGACTCATTCTGTTATACAGTTCATGACTTGTCCATGCATCCACATCTTGCATACTGATCAACCAGAAACACCATGTAGTTCACATAAAATTCGACTATGGAGTTTACCGAGGGAAGCAATCAGACACTTTGGCCGAGCGTAGGCTCTGGACAAAGACATATCCTAGCTCACACGCATACTACCAAGAATATACACCGAGCTTCTGGATGAAGCACCACCATTCCAAGAGACCATCCGCACACATCTGAAGCTCGTGGGGGGTTGTTAGAGTTCCTATGCCCTCTATATGCATTCATGTTGGCACAGTTAGAGAGCCCATGGATAAAGGGAGGATGCTGGTCAAAGACTGATGCAAGATTTGTGAATACATCGGAGGTTGTGACTACTTCAATGCAGACAACAAAACTTTGTTTGGAGGCTGCCCGACACTTAACCTATTTGGTGGCATCTAAATCCCATTTATTATCATTTGCTTCTTTTGATGCATTTCCTCTAGTTATGTTTTCAGCTAGTTGATAGTGCTTTTATTCTTATTAGCTTTCTTTGTAATAATGCTTTGAGAAAAGCTCTGGCGCAGGAAAGTATCAAATCATGCCTTGTCAGAGAAAGATCTCGATACGACATCAAATCTGATGAAGTTTTGGTGTAGGTGGATAGGCTGCACAGGGAGCTATCAACATTACCAACGCTGTCTTAAGTACTTTATGGACCTGAAAAATCACTTTAATGCGAGTAACCCATAGTCCTTGAAGCCAGCATTCCTCCTATGTGCTACCCAACTAACACCCATTCCTCATGACCAAAGATTAAATATGATAGGACCCATTTTTAGACAAGATCTGTATTGGCTTATGGGAAGATAATATGATATCGATGGAGTCAAAGTCATAGATATTGCATTAAAAACAAGGAATTTATATGTTGAAATCACTCATTCATGGTTTAGAGGCATTATCTTAAGTGACATCACTCATTTGTGACTTTCTATATGGCTGAGTAGAGGAGATTTCAAATCTTACTGTAGTCACATCAATTCTTTACATATCCACAATAAATTTTCTGATTTTGAGTTGTTAGTAGATGAGGCTTTAAGATTTTGTTGGAAAAATGTCTAGTTTTGACTAAAATTTTGTGGCAAGTGAAATTATTACTAGTGCTTCATTTATTAGTTCAAAACCATTGATCTTTTCAGTCAAAATCATTCCATTATTTGTAAAATGTTTTTAATTAAAAAACTTGATCCTTGTATAATTTCCATTTTTATCTTGCAGGAAAACCAAGGAGAGATTTTGTTTGGAGAGAAAACTTGCAAATTCGAAGCGAAGAAAACAATCTTTGGAGAAATTTTTTTACTTTGGGCCTTGAACATTATAAAGTGAACTTGGAAAAAGCTTTTTGTAATGATTACCGAATAACTTGAGGCATTCATTTCTTGATTTCATTTTCTATTTTAGGACAACTTGCTTTCAATTTGGATTTAAAATAAATCATGGTCTTAATCTTTTCAAAGTTGGCCTAAAATTGAACATTAGAAATTGACTAGTCTTTTGCTTTTGGACTAAAATTGAACAAGCAACTTCACACTTGATATTCGTGTTTTAAAAACAAATCAAATCATTGCTTTGAAGGATAAAATGAATGTGTGACTTTATTGTTTTGTAATTATTTACACAAAGTAATATCATCAAAAGATGTATGTGCTTCTCTCACACTTCACGGTGATCTTGAGAATCAAAATGCTTTTGGTGACATTAAGTAGTGTAAATAATTTCCCATACACACTTCAATTTGGGTTTAAAATTGAAAATCTTGTGCGAGTGTGAGTAGGGCATCATCACATATATTCTCTCTTTGGTGCCATCAAAGATTGATTGAGTTATGGATCTTGTCTTTACTCGCTTTTGTTTATCCTAGAGGGCCTGCCTTGGGGAAAAAGTACTCACCCAAGGGAATGAATCAATTGGTAACACTCTCAAGCCAAGAGTATTTCCAACCGACATATAAATGTGGGTATTGGAGTAAACGCCAGTATCACGCGGTTGGCTCCGACGAGACGAATCCAAAAGGGAACTCTCGCCATATGGATCAATCTCCATGAATGAAAAGTCTGAAATAGAACCCTTGTTTTGTAGTGCCCAATTGATCCATTGAGCGAGTTTATCAAAGTGGTGCATTGCAATTTAGATTCTGAGAAGTTACTTTCCATGTCCGATCTTGGTTAAAGTATAGAGGTTAAGACTTCATTCTTAACATACCTTTATACTCTTTCCTTGGTTGCATGTAAAATCATCTCTTCTACGAAGGGTGTGAGGCAAGCCCACCAAGAAAAACATACCAATTCAGCTAGGATGTCATATTGCTTCTGGTTTGAAAACACAGTGCTTTGATCGAAAACATCAAAACTAACATTCAATGAATCATCATAATTGCAAACCCTTTAGGAGAGGCAAATATCCTTGAACAAATTTACATGTTATTGCTTGCTCTTGGTATTCGTATCCTTAGAGGCTTCTAAGCATTTGGATTTCATCTCAATTTTCTCCTACTAAGGTCAACATTAGGAAACCTTTGCCTTGATTTCCTTGATTTCTGCATAATGCACTTTGTGGGATGAAAGAGAATTAGGAAATTGGACATTCAGTTGAAAACCTAATCAAGAGTTTGTTTGTGGTAAAAAGAATCCATTAAGCAAAGATTGAATAAATTGGACACCACATATGTGCTTGGAACCTTTTGATCTTATGGTTTTCATGCAAACATTGATCTTTTGATTTTGAAGTACTCTTAGAGAAAGCCATGTTCTTCACTATCTTGGTCTCATAAACAAGTCCTTCCTAGGTTCATTTAGGATCAAATCAAACACTTCATCCATTTCAAACATTTATCATCTCATCCCATAAACAACTTTAGAGCTTTGGAAACATCATTCTAGACTTGGGTAAATCATCAAAATCAAAATCACCTTGTTTAGTTAGGAGTATGGGAATGCATCCTTTCTCGTACCTCTATTTAAATTAGCACCCCTTTGAACAAGTTCATCCTAAGATCACATATAACATCTTAGGGTTTACAAGTCCATTATCCAAATAAAAAGCAATCAAAATCAAACCCTAAGTCTATAATTGATCCAAAGTCCCCAAAACATTCAACACTCATATCATTTCCCTTTTCATCCTTCATCTCGTCATTGGTCCTAAGAACCTTAGAGGTCACTTTTGCAACAAGGTCAAAACATAAGAGGAACATGGAATATAAACTTGAGTCATACATCATGAGTAATCCAAGTCAACTAAGCTATCAAAGTCTTACAAATCAACACTCACATCTATACAAAGCGTACACAGGATCATTACCTTCGACAAATGTCAATGGCACAACAAGTGTGAGTATGCCCAAATCAAAGATTGGAAAACATTTCCCGATGGTAGATGTAAGTCCAAACCTACAAATCCACCAACCAAAAAATCAATGCAACACTCACATCTATACAAAGCGTACACAGGATCATTACCTTCGACAAATGTCAATGGCACAACAAGTTGTGAGTATGCCCAAATCAAAGATTGGAAAACATTTCCCGATGGTAGATGTAAGTCCAAACCTACAAATCCACCAACCAAAAAATCAATGCATGAGCCTTCAAATGAACAACATCATCCCACCAATTCCCTACTATCCAAATGAGAATGTACCAAGTACAATATTTCCAAACATGAATCAGAAAAAATTTGGGAGAAATATGTTTGCAAATAATACAAATATTCCACACATCAACAATGGTCAATTTCAACCTATCATGCCAAATATGAACATTATCCCAAATCAGAACAGTTTTATCTCAGTCACCAGCTATGTTGACATCTTCTATAGTTGTTCCTGATTCTTTCTATTAATGATTTTTATAGTTTGACATTCTTCTGAAGCAGCATTTCAAGGACTCACTATCATCCTTGGTCCGCTCTACATCAGTCTTCACATTGTTTTACATTATCTCCTTCTTTATTTAAGATTGGGGACTCTTGACATTGTGACATTTGAGCAAGGACTCAACATTGAGGGGGGTTGCATAGAATTTCTTCATTATCTATTTTGAGGAGCTTCTTCCTCAGTTGGGGGGTGATCCCACAAAGTTGGTTTACAATTTCTAGGAGATTTGATTTTTTTTAAATCACATATTTTTAGAAAATATAATGATTCAAGCCTTAAAATGTTCCATTTAAAGCATTCCAATTGAAGAGGGTTTGATCAAACTACCTTAGATCAATTTGATCAGACCCCATTGGATAGAACCTCACTAGTTTTAAACCATACCTATAATAGAGTCTCCTTTACACCTATCAAAATGATGATAAAAATTACTTTTGATTTACCTTTTTTGGAATCAAATGATTTCATTTAAAATTAATTTTTTTAAAGTATGTAGTCATACTATTAGCTTCCCAAAAAGTAGGTTTTTCATGGAAAATCAAGCTCTGTGTTCTCCACATGTGGAAAAATAAAAGATTATAAGAAAAAAAAATGAAAAAGATGAGTGCACCAAAATACATACAAATATATTTACATTTACCTATGGCTCTTTAAGTTCATATTAACAACATTTCCTAAAATAATTATCATTATGATGAAACTAAGTATTATATCCATAGATAGTTTAGCAATATTTAACATATCTATGCAATTCAAAATTAAAGTAGAAACAGTCTATATCTACCATTCCTACTGATTTATAAATAGCATCTAGATTAAATGTGTTTTAAAAGAGAACACTTCGATCTATACTTAAATTAGGATTGGTTACTTCTAAGGTGCAACTACCTCACTAATTAGATTATGCTTGGTTGTAAATGAAATTTGCATGCTCAGGCATATTTGATAGCAACATTCAAGGATTAGTGTACTCTAGAACCAAACAGATAAGGTATGGAGGATGTTTATTTGTAGAAATTTGATCTTAATGCATTTGATGTTATTCATCTATTATCTTTATGTTCTTCTATTTAAAAAGGGCCAAATATTAATGCTAGTGAGAGTTTCACCTAAGTCGCTATATTCCTCTAAGTGATATTTGATTTCCTTCTTACTTTTTCTTATTTCACACGATGATCTCTTGATTGACCATTGGTGTTCCTACTTCTATTGTATGGTAAATAATGACTCTCAGCAAGACGTGTATTTGTGAAAAGAAGTGTATCTTCATGGTTTCATTATATGGCTTAATTGAAATCGATTAAGGTTTAACAAAGCGCAGAACACATATATCATCCTAAATAAATCGTGTAACATGAGTGTAGAAATATAATATTATTTTATGAATAAATTGTCTAATGTGAAATATACATATATATTTTTTAATTAATTTCTCCCTTTTGATCAATTTATCTTTCACACTGGGGATATGACACCTCCCCAACAAGATAGACCCTTGAGAATGAGAAGGGAGATGGGAGATCGCAAGCTGAAAAACTGGTAGAGTGCATTGACTTGATAATTCATAATTGAATGAAATGCATTGTGATGGTAGTGTAAGAATTAGTCTTTAGTTTCTTAAAAGGGGAGTTGATTGACTTGATAATTCATAATTGAATGAAATGCATTTTTTAGATTTAAAAATCCATAAATTATGTGATATTGTATAACACACAAACAAAACATGAATTAATGCATGACTATTAATGTACTTTTTTTAGGTCTTTTTGAACACCTCAACAAAAAGCATACTGAAGTGGCATCATTTGATGATGTGAACCTCAACTTCAGTTATAAGCAGAGA
>VDFB02103039.1:0-19830 GCA_007258455.2 Sequoia sempervirens
TCTTTCTCCTTAGAGGTCTTCAACTCTTCTCTTTTCATCATCAACATCTCTCCAACTTCATCCCTTACAACCAATTTATTTGAACTTGAACTACTTTCAACTTCATCTTCTTGAACTATTTGTGCTCTTCTTTCATTTTTATTTTCTCCTCCACTTGAAGTTGATCCAAACTCCTTTGGACACTTGTAGAAAGGGTGACCATACTTACCACATTTGTAAAAATTTCCTGCAAACTCATTTGAATCTCTTCTTTTCCTAAAGTTTTTTCTTCCACCTCTCTATCCACCTCTTGATTCAGGTGCTTGTTCTCTACTTTTATTAGCATCTTCATGATCTTGTTTGGACTATCTTGTGCCTCTTACTCTATTCATATTACCTCTACCCCTTCCTTGTCTTTCTTGCCTTCTCTTGATTCTATCCTTGTCCCTTACTTCCATTTGAAAACATTCTTCTATTGTCTTAGGAGGATTCAAACTAATTTCATCCCTTATGTTCAATCTCAAGCCACTCAAATACTTGGCCACACTTTCAACCTCATCTTCATTATGACCTGACCTAATGCATAATCTATGAAATTCCTCAGTATATGACATTACATCCATCTCCCTTTGCTTCAAATCTTGCAATTTCGTAAAATTTTGTATGGCATAATCTACTGGTAAAAATCAAGCCTTTACTTTTGCTACCATCCTATCCCAAGAGCTTATCTTTGACTTACCTTTCTTGACCCTATCTTCTTGAAAAAAATTCCACCATGTGAGGGTTGGACCCTTCAATTTTGTCTTTGCATATTTCACCTTTTTACTGTCCTCTATATCTTCAAATTCAATTTTTTTATCTAAGGCGTCAATCCAAGCCAAAACCTCTTCACTATCCATCTTACCTCCATACATTGGTACTTCAACCTTCACTTTTGGAGTGTTGTCACCTCTTATTGCCTTTAGCATCTTGATTATTCTCTTTTCATCAGGGTCTAAATCATCTTCATTATTCTGGACTAGAGGATTTCCTTCTTCTCCTTCATCTTCCTTATCACTCTAGTCTTCATTCACCATTCCTCTTCTCTAGTTCTTCCCTAAAGCTGCTATCCTTGCTATGGTAGCTTCTTGAGACTCTTTATAGAGCCTTTCCTTATGTGTCAACTGCTCTTTCAATTCTTTTATCTCTTTTTCCATTGCATTAACCTTTGGAGGTGTCTTCTCAATCTTGCCTCTTCACCTTCCAAACTGCAACTTTCTTCTTCAAGGAACTACTTCCACGCTCTAATACCACTTTGATGTAAGTAGGGGATTCCCAACATCAAAACCTTATCTTTCAATCTCACCAAATATCCACCTTTCAACTACTCTTTTCTAGTAGATTAGCAGGCCCTATTATTTGGAATTTACTCTCAATCCTTCCAAAATACTTTACAAATAGATCAGTGAATTAGACACCCATCAAGGGGCTCTACAACATCTGCCAAAGCCAACTAGGGTTGTTTCAAACCAACATGGTCAAACTAGAACTCCAACATTGTCCTAAATCCCACAATTAGCCCTTTTTTTCAAAACAAGTGTTCCAAAAACTTACCACAAACCTAAAAATCCATTGGGGCAGAAATCCACACATATCCAAACCCAAAATTCCATAATTAGTTTACCACTGTATGACCTGCAATCACCCAAAACCACAAACCCTCATCTCTAGGCTATTTTCTAGGGTTTTATTGAAAAATTTGCTTCTAGACCTCTCCAAACTCTGCCACTTGTTCCAACCCCTTGTGTTCCACTCACATATGCTTAAAAGTTCATTTAATGTCCTCCACTAGCATCCCTTTATCAGATTCTTGACTACAACCTTCAATTTCACTCAAATTTACTATGAAAACAACCTAGGGCATCATGCCCAAAACCACATACCGACTCCCCTGCTTCCACATATCAAAAACACACATGGAAAAGGCCTTATTCAGCCATTCCACTGAGATACAATGGGAAACAATAGGTGGAATGTCCTAGAATTACATTTTTAAACCTTCAACCCTTAAAAATAGGGTACTGACTTGCTGCGAGAAAACAAGCAAAAAATTCAACCAGTTCTTGAGTTATAGGCTTAAAGCTAGTAGAAATTCAAGCTAACACCTGCCCCTAGAAGATTCAACAATAAATTTACTCAAATCACCCCTGTACGGACTATAACCACACAAAAAATAAAGAAGAAACAAAAAACCTAAAAAATCAGAGATATAACAAGGGGTCTTTTTATTCAAATCTTCAAGAATCAACCTTCAATCGAGATTTTACATCATATTTATAATATTTCTATTCTAAACTAACTATCTAACTTCCTCCAATTTCTTTTTGAAGGGTAATGACCGTTGGTCTTCCTCTACAAGGCAATTTCTACATTTTTAGCAACGTTACATCTTTTTGGACAACTTTTCCAATATCTTGCATTTTCTAATCTACACCCCTCTAGACACCTAATACTCCTCAAATAGGACTAATTACATAAAAAAATAGTCTTCAAGACCTTATTTTAATACAAAATTTTAAAAGTCCTAAAGCCTACTCTTTAATAACCCAATTTGACAAAACTTGTTCAATGGTGCCCCTGCACCAACCTTCTCTAATACATCTCCTCATTATGTTGTTTAGGAATATGTAGAATAAGTATCTAGCTATCCAAGAGTAATAAAAAATCTTATGAACCAATTTCCTCTTTTCTCTTGGTGATAAATGAGGTGGTGTCTCTCCTGCTACAAGATAGTTGGCAATATCTGCATACCAAGGTGTATGCAAAGATAGAGAAAATAAATGCTCATTTGGGAAAGAATCATCAACAACATCTTATTTTGATTTGGTTGGTAGTTTGGATAGAAAATCTACCACTAAATTTTATTTACTTGGCTTATTCACAATGGTAATTTCAAATTCTTGAAGTAATAGTAACCAACTGACAAGCCTACCACCAACCATTGGTTTATTCATTAGATACCTTATTGTTGTACAGTCAATATATATGAACACTGGATATCCTGTAATATAATGCCTAAATTTTTTCATTGCATATACTACTGCCAACATCTCCTTCCCTGTCAATGTATAATTGAGTTCTACCCCTTGTAAATTTTTGCAGATGTAATATATGACATACTCTTTGTTGCATTCCTTCTACCCAAGCACAACTCCTCTAGAAAAATTAAAAGCATTCACATGGATATGGAAAGGTAAGGTCCATTTTTTTCCTCTCAAGGTAGGGGTTTTGGTCAATGCTGCCTTGAGTGCTTCAAAGGAGTGTTGACAAGCAATTGTCCACTTGAATTCTAAATCTTTGGGAAATAAAACAAATAGTGGAGTTGCAAGTTTGATAAAGTCTTGAATGAATCTCCTGTAATACCCAGCATGTCCTAGGAAACCTCTAACCTAATTTTGTCTTTGAGTCACATGGAGTGTTGAGATCACCTCAATTTTGTTTGGGTCGACTTTAATTCCTTCATTTGACATAAAATGTCCTAATACAATTCCTTTTGTCATCATCATGAAGCATTTTTCATGACTTAGGGATAGGTTATGTTCTTAACACCTTTTTAGCACCTTCTCTAGATTTCTAGGTGCTTCATCATATGTATTCCCATAAGTTATGAAATCATCCATGTAAACCTCCATGAAATCATGTGCAAAGTTTGAGAATATACTCAATACTTCCCTTTGGAAGGTGGTTGGAGCATTACACAACCCAAATGATGAGACAAAATAAGCATATGTACCCCAAGGGCTTGTGAAATTTGTCTTGTCCTAGTATTTTGGGGCAGTCTTAATTTGGTTGTAGCCACTAAATTCATCTAGAAAGGAAAAGTACTTCTTTCCTGCTAATGAATCAAGTACTTGGTCAATGAAGGGGAGTAGAAAGTGGTCATTCCTAGTTGCAACATTCAGTTCTCAGTAGTCTACAGACACACTCCACTTTCATCCTTTCTTTGGGACAATTACTAGAGGTGACACCCATTGACTATCAGAGATAGGATAGATAAAGCTTGTATCAATAATTTTTTGCAATTCTAATTCAACTATCTTTGACTGTAGGGTTCATTATCCATTGGGGTTGCCTTATGGGTTTAAAACCATCATTGATATAAATCCTATGCATGCACAAGTCTGGTTCTATCCCCTTCATGTCATGATAATCCCATGCAAAGATTGTTGTGTGTGCTTGCAACATGTTCATCAATGAGGTCTATTGTATATCAATCAATTGATTGTTAACATTCAATGTTTTAGCTGACATTATCTCTAAAGTCTTGGATATTGTTTGAACTAATGAGATGTCAAGTCCTTCCATGTTTGAAACACATTGGTGTGGTAACAAGATGTAAAATATTTGATAAATTGACTCAGATGAGCTAGTAGGAATCACATTTTGCAGAGGATCTTGCAAGCATGTTAGATAGTCTTGATGTTGTGGGTCCCTACCATAGTTATTCTGCATGATGTTTACTATCATGCAATCTTCATCTTGGTTTTTCAACAAAGTATTATGTTCAATAGTCATCATGGTTTTCAAGGAGTACTGATCCTCCTCATCTAGGGTAGGCCAAATGGTTTGTTCTAGGTTTGCATGTGGTTGGTCTGGTGGATAAAGGACCAATTTCTTAGTCTCATTTCCATTAGAGATAATCATATTCCTAGACCTACAACATATAAAGGCATTTGTTGTTTCCAACGAAGGTCTTCCTAAAATGAGAGGATAGCCTACAAGATTAGCTTTAAGCTACAACACCATAAAGTCAGTAGGGTAATCCCATGAATACAGTGTTATTACCAAGTCTTCAATGATACCCTCAGGTTTAACTATGGACCTATCTGCCAACTGTAGAATAGTAGGTGTAGGTCTAATTTATATTATTTGTAACAACTTCATGGTCTCTTTGGTCATTAAATTAATATATGATCCTAAGTCAATTAAGGTGCTCTTAATGAGAGTGTCATTGATCTTTACATCCACTACAAGATTCTTAGTGTATGCATACTTGGGGACAGTTATGTTTCCCAACATAATGTTTGCAAGTTGTCCTAGGACATGTAAAATCTAAGGGTATTTTTGCTTCCTACATGTCTTTTTAAGGCATAGTTCTCTCACTATTTTAGTATGGATAGGAACCTCCTTAATGTCCTGGACAAGGGTTATCTTGATGTAAACATCCTTAAGATGTCCCAACAAGTTAGTTTTAGCTTGTGTTTGATTCCTTTAAACTACTAATCTTTTAGGGAATGGAGGATCTGAACTTGGATTAGTTGGGCTAACCTAATTTGACTCAAGCTCCTTATGTTGGTTGTCCACGATTTTTTTTTGGGTTCCTCATCAACCAATTTAGTAATTTGAGGAGATGAAGGCCTGACCAACATTTTCCCTGATCTGAGGTGGACATAACTCACCTCTACCCCATAAGTAGGGTTTCAAATAGCTTCATTAGCATAATCTTATTGAATAGGATTGTTATTTGGGTTAGGTGCAGGTTGGGCTGGCAGCTGTGGTGTTGGATTTGTTGGGTTTGGCATAATGGTTTGTTGTTGTGGCAACTGATAATTCATGTTCTAGTTTTTCCATTGCTAACCTCTTTGCCATTGAGGTTTCCATTGGATTTTTTGGGGTGGAAATTGAGAATTATAGTTAGATCCCTAAAATTTTGTGATGGCCACATATTTTTTTGTTGTTGATTCCAATTGGTTTGAGGCATTGACCATTGTTGGTTTTGCATATTGGCCCAAGATTGATGGTTTCAAATAGGAATATTTGCATTGTTACTAGGAAATGCCATGTAATTCAAAGGATCTTAAGGCATACCTTGTCTTGGATGCCATGGTTTCCTTTGAGCTATGTAGAATACTTGTCCATCTTCACCTTCCAATTTATGAAAGTCTGATTTCCCTTGCTTATCTTTAGAGATACTTGCCACCTTCTTACATTTGTAGTTAGTCTTTCTCTGTCTACAATGTGGGAAGTATTCTATAAGAGTTGATTTTTCCTCTTCTTGTTTCTTTTTGATATGGAGGGTATCTAATTGTGTAGATAGATGGATAATAATATCCTCCTTCATATTTGATAGAAGATTACTCAATTCAACTCTAGAGACTCCATTGGATGGTTTTCTGATGAAAGATGTCTTGTCTCCTTTAACCTTCTTAGTGAAAGACCTTGAGTAGTTCCTGCATGCTTTGCAGATTTCCTCAAATGGTTCCTAAGAATATCTCCTACCCCAATTAGGTTAAGTGCATCCATGCAATCCTCATTAATCCCCCTTAAAAATATAAATTTTAAAGACTCATAAGAGAGTTTGTTTTGGTGGGATTTATTAAGGAAAAACAAAAACCTTTCCATATAGTCTTCCAAAGATTCATCTTCCTTTTGTGACATCCTAAATATGTCATCCTCTTTTTGTCTATGCTTCTACAATAATCCTAGTACTTTTCTACGAACTTTGTCTTCATGGAATTCTAATTTGGAACAACATATCTTCCTAAACCTATAAACCATCTCAAATTAGTATCCTTCAATGTTGTTGGAAATAGTTTGAGCCTATGTGCATTTGTAGTACATCATCACAACTTGTACATAACACATCAAACTCAAAAAATAATTTATTTGGATCTTCTATGACCAATCCATAGAAGAAAGGTAATGTTGAAGGCGATATGTTCTTTAGGGAAATTTCTCTCTCTTGGTTGGCAATGGGGAACTCAAAAGTCACATGCTCTTGTGGGTCTTCCACCATAGCATCACCCATGGTGATTATTTGTGTGTGGGAAGTCTCCTCTATGTCTAACATGGATATTGATGTTAGGGATGATTCTTCTTCAAGAATAACCTCACTTTGTTCACTTTGATCACTAGTATCCTCCAAAGCTTCATGTGTTGAGGGGAGAAATCTTCTCAAAGTATCTTATTGTCTCCACATACAATAGTTGTAACTATTTGGATCATATGCTCATGCACATTGTTAGTAAAACATTTTTGTGTTGATGGATTAAAACCTAATTATCCTAATTCTTAAATCAAAACATTTAAACTATGAAAGCTTAAAATTACACAAGAGAATTCTAAATGTAGCACCATCCCCAATAACGGTGCCAAAAAGGTAAGGCCTTTCTAATCCTTAGTCAACTTGGTGTTAGACACACAATTCAAAGGAGTTCCTAGCTGAACAATTCACTAAAGCCTCATAAAGACTTCATTTAATTATCAACTAGGGCTTTATAATATTTTGATGATGTTAGCATTGTATGTGCATTCATGGACTCTACATGACCTATATTAGTTAGTATAGGTGGTTTACACATGTACAAAAAAATAGTAAAGTATGGAAAAGGAAATAAAGCTTTAACTTGCAAAACAAGGGAAAATAACTTAATCTTCTACTGATGCTATGGGTACCTTCATCTTAACACTGTAACTGTTAACTACTAAACCTGAACTCTAGAATTCATTATCACTACTGACGCTTACTTCTAACTACTTGAATCCTCTGGAGAATGACTCAAAGACACATTACAGAGCATAATTCATGATACAAGATATCATTCATGTGCACGTAATTAAGAGTTTACTTTAAATAAATGCAACGGTATAATCATCTAATCTAATGACATAAATCAAGGTGGGTGAACTTTACCTCGAGTGGCCCTTGTTTGATTTGTTGTACCCATAATGGAAAATCAAATGTATGCTACTTGAATCAACCAATCATAATGGTAAATTAAAATTCCTTTAGTGCATGGAGCTAAACTCTTACAAGATGACAAGAATCTCTATAGATCTCTAATTCATGAGTGCATATTTATTGCAATCTTCTTGGAATCCTTTGGTTATGGCCTGAGCTCTTCATTTGTTATGTGTTACAATTCTTCTAGCTACAAGAGATTAGTTTCATCTAAATTATACACATCATTAACAACCATGAATTAAACACATAATCATATTGAATTTCATACACATTCACACATTTACCCATGCAAACATCATCTTATCATAATTATATTTCCACATATCAAAGTTTGGTCTAGGTTGCATAAAATATATAAAAGATATATAAGTTTCAAGAATGCCTGTGAAATAAGCAATTTGAAATGTTAAAAGATATGAACTAAATGGAAGAAAACTAGCTATTAACGAGGCTCATCATAGGTAAGATTTTTATTTCTCCTTGCTTTCTTGGTAGGCCTAACATAAATAAGAAAGAAAAAATCTTAGTATAATATGGACCACCTACTTTAATTCAAATTGGTTTCCTTGTATATGAAAATATTTAAGGTACAAATTATTTGTGGCTCTATGATGATGAAAAGATAGCACCTTTCTTCATTAAATGAGTATCATGTAACCAATAAAATATGTAAGAGCATGAAATATAATGAAAAATTCCTTGGACTTGATGATTGAACCTATATCTATATATAAGAATACAACAACTTGGGTGTTATGATATAGAATTTTTGATGAGAAATCTAACAACGCCAATGATACTTTCAAGATTTTTGTTAATGTTTCTTTGACATTAAAAATATTGGGATAAAAATAGCCTCCCTTGACACTAGTTTAACTATAATATAGTTCCATATCATTAATAGAAAAAGGCTCTAATAGTAATCTTGGAATGAAAGATAATCACAAGTTCACTTAAATTGCATAAAATTTTGATCCTAAAGAGTAAGGATGACTTTAAGAAACCCACCTTGGAAAAATATAAAATCTTGGTGAATCTTGCATTATTTGTTAGAAAAAATATTAATTTTATTGGTGAATATTTTTTTTAGAATAAATATATTTTATTGGTGATTTTTTTTTCCAGAAAACTGCTATCAGAGAGGATAGCACTCATTCTATTAATTTGGAATCCAAGATTACATATTCTTTGATTACAAATAATTATTCACCTGATATTTTGTTGATATTAATGTCATTGAATGCTTGGCCCTTGAGGGAGAAGATTTCTTCCTTTTTACTTTTGTCCAACCTTTCTCTAGGTTGTAGGAGATGGTCTGTTCAATACAATTTTCCTTCTTTGGTGCTTCTTTGGATAATAAATTTGTTGAGATCATTGAAGATTCAATAGATTGAAAAACAAATTTACCTTGTGAAATTGGTACAAGTGATTTGATAGGAGTTGTAGAGGCACCAACTACCTTGGAATCATTGTTTTGTAGAGCCATTAAAGGAGTATCCTTCACCATAGGGGTAATTACATAGTGGCGTGATTCAGCCCCACACCACCAAGAAGGTTGAGAAGAGACTTCACCTTGCACCTTAACTTGTTTCTTATTACATTGTGAGGTGCCATGGGTTGTTGAGAAACATTTTCAGCAATGAAAGAAAATATTTTCATAATCCACCGGTTGATGCCATCATCTTTTTCCGACTTTCAATGAGACTTAAATAGGTAGGCCTTTGGAATAATCTAGTTCAATGCATAAACATGCACACGTAGAATTTTCATAATTGATAGTTTCTTTCGAAATGCTATGATACTTACCTAGACCATTTGCAATTGCAATCAAGCATGCTCAATTTCCCAATTGTAGAAGAAGGTAAGGTATTCTTACCTAGAGGAATGTCGAAGAAAAAGTCTCAGTTCAAGGATCAAAAGAGGGGAACCAAGGATTCATGTATAGAAAATCTCCTTGGCAGAACCATGGACCTGTGTTGAAGATAAGTTCCTTATCTTCTATAGATTCAAATTCCAAAATAAAAAATCCCTTTGCACATGGATAAATATTGATTTCATCCACCATATACTCTTTCCAATTTTTGCTTATCTAGGCATGAATATTGCACAACTTTGGCCAAATCCTCATAAATCTGCATATCAGGGCGTGGCCTTTTAGATACTCCTCCTTGTCGAAGGCAATGTTGTCCAAAAAAATTTATGGAGCCGAATCAGAGTTTTGAATGTAAAATGGAGGTTTTAGAACACAGGGGTGGGAAGGATAATGGGCTTGGGAAGGGGCCCCTAGCTGTTCCTTCCATATTCACATTTTATCTGGGGCATTGAGACCAGGAGCCTTTTTATATGACTCTGGTTTTCAAGGAGAACCGGCCTCCCCACCCGACGCATACCCTGTAGGATTTGAGGACGTCTGGCCGCGCTCTTTGTAGGGCAAGAAAATAAATCCTCGGTCAATGTCATGGAAGTCTGGGCACACGAAACTCTCACCGATGGTGCAAAGGGGAATGGAGGAGAGGGCACGAAAAAACCCTCGGCAGCATGGGCAGGAGAAAACACAACACATGAAACCATCGCGCAAAGTCTTAACCATTAATTACTAATATTATTGGTGATTTTTTTAAATCACTAGAAATTTGTAGAAAACCTTGGTGAATTATACTTGTATTCAAACAAATAAAATAACATCATTGAAAAATTATGCTTGTATTCAAAAAAATAAAATAATTTTGTTGGCAAATTAAACATGTATTAAAAAAAAAAGTTTTGTTAGAGAATTAAAATTGTATTCAAACAAATAAAATAGGCTCAGTGGTGATTATATAAATATTAAAAACTATAAAATTAATTATTTGGAAAATGTGTTGGTAGGTTTTTGAAAAATCATAATATGGGTGAAAAAATATCAAATGCTAAATGATAATTATTAAGTTACTTGGTAAATTTATAACTTTAAATAGATTTACATATATGTTGTTGGATGATCACAAGTCAATGGCATAAGCTCAATTTTGGGCCAAATTTTTGACACAACCAAATTTGTACATAAAATCTTCAAAATAGAGACAAGTGTCAACAAGTCTTGGGTTTGTGCTCAATGTATCAATAGTTGAAAAGATTTATTTTTCCTTTGGTTGTTGATTCTCTTGGGTTTGTTTTCCAACACTTATCAGACTAATATGTCAAATCACCTAAATCGAATTGTTGACACTTATTTCTTATTAATATTTTTCTTGTACTAACATTGTATGCCTTATGGTGAATTAAATGTTGAAGGGTTGAGTATTGATGTCTTCGATGGATATCCACTTCATTTGTGGTGATTTTTTTGGTAAATGAAATTATCTATGGATGTTGTAGATACCCAAAATTGTCCTAGCCTACGAGTAACACTTCAACCCTAATTATCGTCCCTTTTCCTAATGATTAAATAATGTTAAATTATTTAATTATCTAATTCATATTTCCACTTTAATTAAATGTCTTTATGTTAACTAATTCATTTTATCATTACTCTCTTTGATTAATTAAATAAACCTTATTTATTTAATCACATCTTTAGTTATCTTATTCCTCTAAATTAATTAAATAATTATTATTAGTTATTTAATTAACATTCACCCACTTTCTAAATTAAATTATTACTTTAATTATTTAATTATCCTATATTCTCTCAACATTATCCACTCATCAATAAATAAACAAAGAATTTTATTTACTTATCTAATTCCCACTTGCAAATTCCTCAAATAATTAATTCATTTAATTAATTATTATCTCATGCATTTCTACCTTGTTCTTAACAAACACTCTTTTCCAGTTGTCTAGATAATCAATTCCACTTCGCTGATCAATCAAATCAGTTCACTCCCACCCAGTGAGAGTTAATGAAGTAATAAAATATCTTAACTCTTCAATTAATTCTCCATGTAAACAATTAATTGAAATCTTGTATCTAGTTGTAGTCAATTAACTCGTGCATCAATTCCTCTCAAGGATTCTTGACCCTTGATCTTGATCATCCACCTCTTAATCCTGATTGTCCATCCAAATCAATCATTTCTATAAAAGTATCCCTCATTCCTTTGTGAAGGCTTGAAATTTTTCTTACATCTACATTGAGCTTTTTAAAGATTGTGCACACTTAATACCTGAGAGCAAATAAGCAAAATTGAGAAGAGCAATGGAGGGGAATCAACTTTTACATAGAAGTTGAGGTATATCTGATTTATCATTTGATTTTGATTGTCATCTTGTACTTCATTTTTAGGTTAGGGTCTTTGTGGCTTGAATTAGATAGTTTTGTCATTGCTATCGATGATTCATGCCTTCCTCCTAATTTTCCTGATCGAAAAATTGGTGAACCTAACATGAACTAACTATTTTTTTGTTTTAATTTTGACAAATTTTAAGCTATAAGAAGTCCACCACATCTATTCTAAGAAACACTACATTTTTTCTGGAGTGCACCACATCTGAGATATTTTGCACCATATCTAAAGTGTGATGCAAGTGATTTTTTTCACACCACATTCATCATCTTCAACACCACATCTGATTGTGGTTTTGGAATTTTAAGTTTTACTAACAGTTGTTATTTTTTTCATTACACAGTGCTAACAATCATTTTTCTAATATTCTAATAGTGAATTCATCTTATCTGGGTTGTTGGTTTTTATGTTTTTGGTCAATTTTTGTTTTTGCAGGTTCTAAACTAGTGCATCACAACTATTGTGAATTGAACTACAATTGTGAATTTATGCATCGCACCACTACACCACAATTACATTCAAACCTGCATTGTAATTGTCATGAACCGCATCTAACTATGAATAAAAAATAAGGTATAAATTTTATATTTTTGTGTTATAAAGCAATATGATTCTAGTAGGCTATGGTTTTTGGTTACTGACTTCAAATTTTTAGCTATGTGGCAATCATTTGGGAGAAGACTTTGAATCAAAAATACTAATCTAATTTCTTGCAGGTTTGATAAATCAAAGATTATTCTATAAACTTGTGTGTTTGTGATTCTTAATTTAGGAAAATTTGGAATTGGTGTCTAAAATTGAACAAGACAATCTTCATTTTCCCTTGGTGCTTAAAATTGAACAAGATAATCTTCATGCTTTCAATTGGTGCTTTAAAATTGAACCACACATTTCAATATTTGGTGTAATTAAAATTAGCTTGTTTGTTGCATTTTTTGTTGTGTTTGGTAGACTAGAGTGTACATATCCTCTCCCCTTGCACTTCATGTGATCTAGGGTGACGAGAAATACCTCTAAGTTTGCACTTGTTCTTATTTTACACCGAAGTATTTTTCTATGTATCTACTCCCCTTGTGCCTAGTGCAATCTTGGCCAGTGAGAAATAACAACACTATTCCTTTCCTTTTTATTAGGAGGCCTGCCTGGGAGTTCATCACCCCAGGGTTCGACCTCAAGCACATTTTTTTTATGAGATATATAAAGGGGTGAGAGAGAAAGATGATCTCAATCCACTCATGACATGTCAGGTGTTTCTTCATGGATTTGGGTTATTTCGGATGCAAGGAGTTGAGATTTTGATCTTGCATTTGTGTATGAGGTGGTGTTTATGGAGTACCTCCACTACGAACCTTGTTTTTTAGAAGCCTAGGAACCAATCAGTTGTGATTTGTAGTGGTGCAAGGTATAAGTATCATTTCCTAAAGCTACTCAGATATAATATTTTTGGGTTGCTAGCAATAGCCTCTCAAGGAGAAAAATAAGGTGTGCCCATGTCATTGAGCCTGTGTCAACGTGACTTCTAGCTACCTGTCAATCTGTAATTAAAGGGTTACAAATAATTTACACTTTACTCCTAATTATAGATTTTATCCCGATTACAAACAAAATTTTGTGGTTATGTATTTTAATCGTTGAAATTACAAAATTGAGTTCACTTATTCCTTTACACAAGTTAACTAATTACTTAAATGTCATAATTAATATCTCAAAGAAGGAATTAAAGAAGAATTGGAAAGAATAAGAGAAAATTATAAGACAAAAGAGAAAAGGAGAGATCACGAGTTTGATAACGGAGTTCGCTCAACATGAGCTACGTCTCTCGGCCTGCTTCTCAATGAGGAACCACTTTATTAATAATGACAAGCTTTAACCGCCACTGTACACCATTCAAGCTTTAGACCTGCATTGCAATTTCTTCACAATCTCTCTCAACACCTAAGACTCTTTCGCATTCTCCTTTACTTGAAGGAATACAAAATACAAAGTCTTTGTATTACATCAATCTCCAAAAATTACTTTGCCTGATTTCCTCCCAAAAGAATTGATTAATTCTCTCAAGCCTATACCCCCCTTTTTATACAATTACATTTTCTCAATATGGTTAATAACCATATGATTTATAAAATCTTGCCTATCTCCCATTACAAGTAAAAATCTCCAATAATTCCCCCTATTACAACAGTAAATCTTTAAAAAAAATCCCCTAATTACATCATAAAAATCATTTAAATCCCCTGATAAGCCTTTTAATATCTTTCAAATATAATTTAATCCCTTTGAAAATATTATTAATTAGGCTTATTCAATTTTAAGGAGATTGATTTCTAAATTATAGGGGTTAAATATTTTAATTATGGGAGAAATTAACTTTTGATTCTATTTTAAATAGAACCAACCCCTTATCCACTCCAGAAATCACATCTAGTGTAGTGGTAGGGAGTGAAAATAGGTGAGAGGAGGTCGCGGGTTCAACCCTTGCCCCCTTTTTGTGCCCTTTAAGTGGTGAAATAGTCAACAAAACAAACCAACGCCATTTACATACTTAGCGGAAAGCTAGGCGAGTTGGTTAGCGAATAAAGTGGTGTATGAGAGGTTGGGGTTTGACCCCCAACCAAACAATTTTATCAAACTGAAAAAACTAAACAAAATGACTATCGAAGGAGTGTCAAAAATGTGCCACGTGGCACAGTTTGATTTGCCTACATCTGCCATGTGTCCATCCAGGATTGGTTGAACTCACTGTCATACTAGTGACTCATTTGCTCAGTCATATGCCACATGCCATAGCTTGGTTGGTCCACGTCATCGATGTGCTACCATGACATCATGTTGATATCAGTATGGTCAACTCATTTTGACTGAAACATTGACTTGGCATAACTTTGTCCTACGAGCTTTGTTTTTGACGAAATGAACAGTGTTGGACTTGTGGCGATGAGCTCTTCATCATGACACCAATGTTAGTATAATTAATATTTAATTACATTTGCATAACTTTACTTAGGTAATACTTTAATTCCTAGGTTAATTATTCTCATATTTATCTTATTGAGCTATCTTTCATATCTTGGTTTCTAACATAGTATCAGAGCAATGATTTGCAACCCCTTCTTAGATTTTTGAGAAAATCATTGTAGAGTTAGTTTGGGATTCCTTGAGGGTTTCATACCTTGAGATTGTCTCTCTATTTGGGTGCTCTTGCATGGTTACTTTCGGTGCACGTTGGAGGAAATCTGAGCTCATTTTCGAGTCCAGGGCTATTGAAAAAGTCAAGATCGACTTTTGTTTCTCCTAAATCTGACATTTTATGCCAGATTTATGAGGGTTTGAAGATTTTCCAGATCTAGGAGTTGCGAAGCTTCTGGTGCATTTTCAGGCAAATCGGACCTCGCCATCGGATCCAGAGCGTCTGAGAAATTAAAATTGACATATAACTTGACCTATTTTGACGTCGAGAGCTTCTGAGGAAATTTTTTTATTTCAGAAGTTGTACGGTCTGTGTACGACCCCTGTTCACGCATTTCAAAAAAAAATCAAGTTTTTTTTAATATTTTTCCTGCATGAAAAATATATATATATATTTTCATTAGTTTTTGTTTTTTTTGAAAATCAAAATAAAAAAATAAAAAATAAAAATAAAAAAATCAATGCAAAATAATTTGTTTTAGAATTTAAAGCCTGCGCACAGGGTACAAGGCCGTACCCTAGCGGCAGGCCCAAGCCAGCTAGTGGCCCACTTGCAGCCGGCGACGCCCTTTGGAAGCCCCCACCGGTGACCCCCTTACAAAGATATCTGTCGGTTTCCTTCAAAATCCGGCGCTCTGCAGAAATCCGGTGGAACGACAGCCTCCATCATCGGCTGGGAATCAGGGAATAATCCCTGAATGCTTTCAAATCAGTGGTAGCTCTTCAAAACTCTGGCTAGGAATATTCCCATAACATTTCGGTAAAATCAGCGACAAAATCTTTTTAGATTCTTGCAGAATATTCCATGCAGGGCGACGACCGTCATATTTTTTGGAGGGGGGATTTTTTTGCTATGACAGCCAGATGGCCATCAAATTTAAGCTCGGGAAGTGCTGATGTCAGCGGCCATACGACCCTCTTTGCCCCTTCCTAACCCCAATTTTCCTTCAAGGAGCAATTTTTTTCTTTTTCGCATAACTTGGGTATACGGTATCGAAATCAGGAAAACGAGATATCACCGGAAAGCTGGTTCTGAGAAATTTCTTATGGTGCAGTTTATTTTTTAGTTATTTTCTGTTTAGCTGCATTTATTGTTGTTTGAAGTTAGATGTTCATTTATAGCTTCCGAGCTGATAACTTTTTGCCATGATCTCCAATTTTTTCCATCTTTGCGGCGTTGGAAAGGTATTAAGGAGTTCTATTTTTCTATCCATGAACTTTTTTATGTATCTATCCCAGGTTGATCGTTATTCCAAATTTGTGCCGATGGGTGTTTTGGAGATTACTTGGATGTTTTGGCAGTTGGAAGGGTGAAACTTGAATATTTGCACTTCATTTCAATATCACATCATCTTTTTTTTTGTTTATGCATGTTTGCATTCTCTCCTTTTACAATCATTGGGTTATTGTAATAAATGAACTGAGATAAAGTTTCATCTCTTATTGAAAAGGGGTTGCAAATCATTGCTCTAAGGGTTTACAGAACATCTCTTCTATTTTGTTTTGAATATCTGTTGCATGTGATAGGTGATTAATTGCAGGTGTTTCTTAGGGACTGTGAAGTTGGTTTTTCAACTTCTACATGGTATCAGAGCTCCAGACCCGTGGCTGCCTGTTCGTGATTTGAAGATATTCTCTCATGTCTTTTTCTGTGCAAGGGTTTCAAACCAGGTTGATTTTTTTGGATCTAGAGGTACATAATTTTTTTGTGCATTTTTGGGCCAAACAGACGTTGCCATCACGATTAGAGCGCCCAAAAATGCCTTTCGTTTCGTCGATTTTGGTGAAAGTTGAAAAAAAGGCAAAAAAAAATTGCCCCAAGGTCGTACGGCCCCAAGGCACACATTCTGAGGTGAGAAAATAAAAATCAAAGGATGTTTTTTGTGGCTCATTCAAATCTACAGCGTCGCCCAAGCTCCGCCCAGAAACCTCCCACTCGCCACCTCTAGCGGCAGGCTCTAGCTCTACCGCCCCTCAGCGCTGCTCACCGTTCAACCCCTGAATCTGAAGTTATCGGCCACATCTGGGTTCGGGAGCCCAAGCTCCAGCCCCTCGCCACCGAGCTCATTTTAGCCCCCAGCGGGCTCCATTCCTCCAGTGGCTGGTCATTTGGCAATCAAGAGCCCACGGTCAAGCCCCCACTGAGGTTGTATTGCGGACCAGGGGCTCCACTGATTTTAAAAAAAAAAACTCCCAGCTCAGTCGGTCATATTGGGGCAAACGAAGGCCCTTTTTTGCAAACGAGATATTGTCAGAAAGCTACTTCAATGCTCTTTCCAATGGTGGAGGTTTGATTTTTTGATTTTTCCATTTTGATGCCTTTTTCGCCTGTTAAAGCCAGAAGTTGTTGTTTTCACTCTGGGAGGCGTAACTTTTGTGTCCTAACTCCGTTTTGCGAAAACAAATAGGTGTTGGAAAGCTGGTTCAGTGCTCTACATAGATATTAGATCTATTTTTTCATATTTTTTTACCAGGTATCTGATATTCTTGTTTGATCTCAGCCTTTACCTTTTTAGTTATTTTCTTTGGAAGCGTGCAATCAAGTTTTTTTTTTAGATCAGCGAGCATTGTTTTTTATTTGAGAGTATATATTGTTGTTTTATGTCATGGATACACATAATATTTCACCCCTTACTCCATTCAACTATTTTGGTTGGACAAAACAAATGGAGATTCATTTGAAACACAAAGGGTTGTACAGGGTAACCATGGGTACAAAAATTGAACCTACAGGTGCTACTGAAAAGAGAAAATGGTTTAATAGGTGTGATGAAGCTTATGGTACATTATGTCTGTCTCTTTCATCTAACCTTCTTTTTCATATTGAGTCTTGCACTACACCCAATGAGATCTGGACTACTTTAGAGTCTTTATTTGGGAAGTAGGATACTATGAGAGGGTTTCAGTTAGAGAATGAGCTTATTGGCTTAAATCCTAGGGATTTTGACAACATCCAGGAGTTTTTCACCAAACTCAAGTCTCTTAGATTGTAGTTTTCATAGTGTGGTGTTCAGAAGGAAGACTCTCAGTTGATATTGTCCATTCTTTCTAAGCTTGGACCAGATTATTCAGTTTTTGTATCTACCTTTTATGCCACTAGGGATGCACTTGGTACGAGATTTACTATGCCATCTCTTGATGACTTTGCTTCATCTCTCACTCGAGAGAAAGCTAAATTAGCTAGCATGGGCATGATGAAACCTTCTTCCTCATCACATGCACTTATTGCATTACATGAGCCCAAAGATCAGAAGGCTTCTACATGAAAATGCAAGAAACAGAAACACAAGGATTCCAAACCTCATGAGCAGCAAAAGGAGTCCTCATATTCATCCTCCTCTTCTAAGGGGAAATCATCTAGGAAGGAGAAGACTACATGTGCATATTGCAAGAGGGAAGGACATGTAGAACATAATTGTTACAAGGACATTGATGAGCTGAAACATCTTCTTCAAAAACATCAGATTGATTTTCCTTTTAGGATGTCTGCATCATCTTCTTCTCCTCATTCTTCTTCTTTAGAAAAACATAACACAGGCACAACTGGTTTACATACTTCATCAGATATGAAGGGACATGCTCTTTGTGCTTCTTCAAGTGTTGGATCAGGGAGATGGCTTCTAGATTCAAGAGCATCTCATCATATGGAATCTTCATAGACTATGTTCACTTCCTTTGAGCCTTGCACTATGTCTCCCATTTTGATGGGAAACAACACTTACATGAGTGTTACAAGGAAGGGGTCTATTAGTTTTGGGGACCACTCCTTTCAGGATGTCTTGTGTGTCCCTCACTTGATAAACAACCTTCTTTCCATTTATCAGATCACACATGGAGGCACTAGGAGATCTGTGGAGTTCACACCTGATTCGATTATCATCAGATACTTGGAGAGTAGAGCAGTTATTACTACTGGGATAGTGGATCACTCATCTCGGTTGTATTCCCTCACCGATTTTGCTACTGATGGTGCTTTTGTTCCTACAGTTGTTCCTCACACTTCTAGTGTGCATAATCATTTAGAGGAGAGATTTGGCTTCTTGAACATTGGAGTTCTCACTTCAGATCTTGTTCTCGAGCCTTCCATTCCATCTCCTCCTCCTGTTGCTATTCTTGTCACTACTGATGTGTCTTCTTCTATTTCAGTGCAGCAGGATCCTATTGATCATCCATCTCTGGAGGTTTCTATTTAGTCTTCACCTACTTTGACTTCTTCATTGGTTGAGGTCACACCTACTTTTGTGGAGACATATTGGGCTACACCTATTCCACCTTTAGAGATTGCATTCATTCGGCCTCTTCCCTCTCACTTCTTTTAGGAGATGCAGTTTCTTCAGACTTTTTGGAGCTACTTCATTCTGGGGGGATCTATGGTCTCTTCTTTCCTCTCTTATGGAGGGGTTCTTTCATGTATCTTTGTGATGGATGGTGTCCTTGGGGGGTCTTATGGAGTCCTCCATATTTCATCACTTAGTCAGTTTGCATTCTATTTTGGGGAGTTTTGTTCCCATGTGGTTTTCTCCTTTACCCTGTTTGATTTAGTTTGCATTGCATTTGTAAATGAGTACCTGATCAGGCCTTGTTGTTGGGACTCATCTCTTGCATAATAATTTTTTTCTCCCTAAGTTGCACTTATGGGGGGGTGTTGGTGTAATTAATTATTTAATTACACTT
>VDFB02103039.1:19930-147502 GCA_007258455.2 Sequoia sempervirens
CAGAGTCTCAACAATTCCCGTACAACCCTTTCAAAAATTATGAAACCAAGACACTTGCCACATCAAGGGCACATAAAGAGAGAGAATATCAACTGTCAATCAACTCAAGCCTCTAGAAGCCAAAAGAATGAAAACCCACAAACGAGGGTAAAGTGAAGCAACAAGAGTTTTTCTCCAATAATTCCAACACAAGGATAAAATTTCCTCAAATATGAGAGTAACTCAGAAAAGCCATAAAAAGGGAAGATTCATTAAGAACCATCCACAAATCAACAATGGTGTCACCTCAAATAGGAACACGCAAAAGAAAATCAACCTTCAATTTCAACAAAATCACTTAATAAAACCAAAAGCCACCAACTAGGTATTCCATGGGAGACTTCAATTTTCTCCTCACAAGAACCCCTTATAGTGGTACGCAAATCACCTTTATAAAATCAACAACATAGAAATGACAACAATATTTGCAAGGCCACAAGAACT
The DNA here is from genome assembly GCA_007258455.2 of Sequoia sempervirens. Lineage (NCBI taxonomy): Eukaryota > Viridiplantae > Streptophyta > Pinopsida > Cupressales > Cupressaceae > Sequoia > Sequoia sempervirens. Next base: position 20,414 of record VDFB02103039.1, read on the forward strand.
ATTTTCAATTCAAATATAATGAGTGAATACATTAAAATAAGATCAACAACCCCATCCAGACTACATAAACAACTTTGATACAAAATAAATCAGAAATCCAAGAAGATCAACTACCCATAACTCATCAACAAAATACAGGTTCCCAATTACATTGCAACACAAATTAAATGACAAAGGATTCCTTGAATCAAAACTAACCTCCAAAGGCATTCACACCAACATGGAACCATCCAAAAACAATCCTTCAACAACAGAGGTAAAAGCATGCAACCAGGCATCCAAGGCACCAAATTTAAGAACACCTTACATACTCAACCACTCACAACTCCACAAAAATACTTACATAATAAACAACAACCAAAAATTCAATCGAGAACAATATTTATTAACCAATCAATTAACGACCATAACTAAATAACTTTACAACTTACCCATACTAAAACAATTCATGATAACCATCACAAGTATTCTAAAAGACTTATCCATAAAGAGAACTTACAAATCAACCATTAAATGAATATAAAGGAAATCAATTTCCAAAAGATTAAAATCCCTTTTTTACCAATAAACTATCCAATTCGAGAATATCCTAATCAATCTCTAACCATGCCCATACATTTAAATTTCCCCTTTCATTTATCAACATAATTGAAAACTACTTAATAATTGGGTAGTTAACTCATTATCATTTCATAACTACTTATGTTCAAAACATTATTTCCATTTTCTTTTCATCATACTAACTTAACACTCACTTCCAATGTGAAACCCGTTTAAGATCAATTGTTTATGCTTTAAAATGATAATAATGACAATACTCTAAATACTTAAACTACATAATAGAACTTACCACATTAAAATCTTAAATCTATCTAAATAATTCACACACATAACTACCTTTTAAAACCACTACATATTTATAGATTTAAATTCTTTTTGAGGAGGGAATGTAGAAAGAGAATAGATCTTTTCTAGGAATCAACAAGTCTACCAGACTATAACTTCACAAAATAAGAATAAAAAGATAACTTATTCAATTCTATATTAAATTCTATTTCCACCATATACATATTTGAAATAAAACAATCAATGCTGGTACATATATATTCACAGATTGCCCTTATATTATCCGATCAAAGTTCACAATTTAACAAATTAATAGAAGTTCCTTTCTTATTTCCATATCTTCACTATAATAAAATTTTATTTATCTCATACCAGAAAGTGAAACTATCTATTTACAGACATAATTTAATTAAATAAATATAACAACGATATTATGACATAAAATATAATTAAATTAAATAATAAATATATGATATATATATATATATACACACACACACACACACACACACACACACACACATATATATATATATTAATAAATGCATATATTAAAATCGAAACACAAAATTTCATTTTAAAGAAAAGAGATAAAGCACATATTTTATGTTTTATTTATTTTTTATTTTTTTGTTTGAAAGGAAACGGGCTATCAAAGCCACAAGGTTTTACCCCCGGCTGCGAACAGACCTTGGGCTGTCACAACAGTCCAAAGGACTGCCGTGGACAGTCTACGGACTGTCACAGCAGTCCGACGGACTGCCGTGGTAGCCCGTAGGCTGCCGCACCATCACCGCTGTCGGCTGGGTGGTGGGTACGGCCGAGGCCGAACCACCACCCAGTCTGCATTTTTATTTTTATTTTTATTTATTTTTAATAATTTTCAAAACAAATTGAATACTGCAGAAATATAAATCTTAATTAATTTTTTCTTTTAATGCCATCTTTACATTTATATATATATATATGTGTGTATACATTTATATATATATATATACATATATATATTGCATACAAAATATTTTGAATACAGAGAAATAAATTTCAATTGTACAATTTACTGTTTCAAAAAAACATTTAAACACATAATATACTTGTAAAATTTATCTACATATGAGGATTTACACAACCCCGAATTCCCAGACAGGACATTTTCTTTTATTGCTTGATTATTATTTTCCAGAGAAAACTACAATACTACCGGTTCTTTTCCAGAATTCCCATCTTGGTTATGTTATAATAAACAAAAATACAAATCCAACAATTAATTTCATTTAAATGAACAACAGTCCCGAACTCCCAGAAAATTTTAGTTTAATAATTGACAGTCCAGAACCCAACTAAATTCCATTTTCACAACAGAAATCCCAATCCCCAGATGAAAATTTCATGCACAACGAAACAAATCCAATCAATTGCTATTTTATTTAATGCTACATCAAATAAATAAGAAAGGAACCTGGCGTCCTGTGTTTGAAGAAGATCTGTAGAAGCTCTATCCCTTTTGCTGATCCAATCCTCTGCCAACAAATGTTTCCAGCAGCAACTCCAATATCTTCCCCTCAACTCCAAACTTATGCCTCAATGAATTCACAGAATAATAAAAGAATGCACACTATAACAGAAAATTGACTGCCAAATTTCTCCCAAAATCTGTTGGAAAGAGAATGCAACCCCCCTTTCAATACAAAAATTCTCTAAATAAAATCACACCCAAAAAGTCTCTTCCATTTCCTCTTCATGCGAATGCCAAAAGTCACTTCTTTTAAAAAAAATAAAATTCAAATCCATTCGAATCCACAAAAGATTGAGCTTTTTATTTATTTATTTATTTATCATTTCCACAACCAATTTAAATAAACACATGCATATTAAAATAATTAAAAACAACTATTTACAAAATTTTCTTCAAAACACAATTAATATTTTTGCAAACTACTACAACTTTTATTTATTTATTCTTCATATTCTCCAGTTCTCTTTGACTTCCAAATGCTCTATAGGTGAAGTTTCATTTTTTACTTTAAAACACTTCAGCTTCCTATCTCCTTATCCATTTAAATTTCTTATTATAATAATTATCTTTTCAAGATTATTTTGTTCATAATTATTATTAACTTCAACAATTTACATCAATTTATCTAATAATATCACTTTTACTTTTAACGAATTAGTTTAATTTGATCATTGGTTCTAAATCATTTGATTTAATTTAATTGATTATTATTTTAATTTCGAATCATATTTTAAATAACTTTACAAATCACTTATGATTTAATTAATTATTTAAACATGATTACTAACATATTATATTTTCCACACAATCAAATAATATAGTAATCACTGAAGCACACACAAAAACTCACACACAAGTCCAAAACAACCGACACGGAGGGGCATTACATCCTCCTCCCCTTAGACATCAACTTACTCCTGGAAGTCGAGCTCAATCAAAAACATGGTAACACAACAATATCAAAGATCACCATTAAATCACCGATTAAACTTCATCAAGACAGCAATGAAAATTTTAACAAACCAATAATAAGGAAATGATACCAAAACAAAAGTGGTGATAGGGTTGCAACCAGACCAATTTGACAAACACAAGGACAGATGATGAACTAGGTTGGGGAAACTTTCTTGTCAGTTCCTATTTTCCACGTCAATCCCATTGGGTGTTTATGATGCTCGCCCTGTCCTGACAATGCAGGTGGAATCGAGACTTAGTTCCTGCAATCCTGCATGCAAACAAATGTTGTGCAAAATACATATATATCACATATACATCGTGAGAGGAACTCCCAGCATAGTAGGGCACTCGCGAGCGAGTGATACCACACTGTCCCTCCCACTAAACAACACATAATAGTCAAAACAATTCTAGTAACTCATAAACAATTTGCTTCTTATTAGTTAGGAAATATTCGTATAAGGATACTAACCATAAATCTAATTCCTATATTGTATCAAAATTAATTACTACTTGACATTATAAGTGTCTATACCTGCATTTTACAATTATATTACCTTCGTCACTATGCTTTCTGAAGCCCACTTCCTGTAAATCAAAAGCTACCATAGAGCATTGCACATTAGTACCAATAATTCAAGTTGCATCTTAACCTCAAGATACTATATTCTGCTAAAAATCATAGAATAATTATTCACAAAACCTCACATTTTCATTAAAACTCATAATTTTTACACAAAGAACTCCACTTTAACTATTATTCAACACCAAATCTCACATCAATTTCAATAAAAAGGAAAAATTTTACACCTTCACAGATTCAAGAAAACATAATTCATCACTCAAGGACAACAAAATCGCAAATTCCACACACGCTTGACATACCTCACAATACGAAACACATCACACCAAAAACTCATGGTCCATAGATCATCCCCCATGAGCGATATCTAGTATCATGACTACAATCGAAAAATAGCATCCTTCCCACTGGCTTCCTACACCATCGAATCTACACCAATTAATGTATTGAAACCCTAAAAGTCCACAAACAACGACAAAAGCGAAAAGTGAAACTCAAGACCATGGCCCAAGGCAAGGTTACATAGTGAGCACACATAGCGCCCAAAGGTAATGGAACCTAGGCCTCGACACCAAGAACACCTCACGCGCCAACTTGCAAAGGACAAATAAACAATAATCACAACACAATTTTTTTTTTAAATTAAACATAACATACATGTAATACACATTAAGTCATGACATGAATTTCATTTAAGTAGATTCATTATCACATACATCCCTTGGGGTACACGAGGATTCATTACGAGACTGAGATCCACACAACGACAATAAAGAATAAAATCCAAAGATATAATCCATAACAAAAATAAACATTAACAAATACAACACATACATGTTAATCATTGATAAGAAACCATCTGACTACATAAATACAACATATGCATGATTAACTTAACATAATGAATAACAACTGCCATAGCCAATAATCACACCGAGTTAACATTACATTTCAGTACAAAGTTCTAGAGGTACAATGATACAATAGTGTTTCCAATCATGAATGGAAACCATACAACAAGATAACATGATACAATTAAACAGATGAATACAAAGTATCATAACTAGCTCCAAAACAAAAACAACCCTGGAGTCGCTGCAACTGCACCAATCCGCACCTCTCGATCCTCAACTGGGGACCCAATGGGGTGCTTAGCACGTTCCACCCGACCATGTGGGTCCGAAGACCCACCCCCCGTGCTAAAGGGGCTGACAAGAAAGAGTCCTCAACCAAGAACATCCAAACACAGAATCACAAGACTCAACAACCAAAGTATCATAAAACTCAAGGATTACAATGACATAATCAACAACATCCAAGAGTCATTAAAATATCTTAAAATCATAAATCTCATCACATAAATCAAAGCAATAACCCGTAAACAAGTAACCAAAGGAAAAACATGAAACACTTCCAAAAAAAACTGAATTAATAAACATAATACAATACCAAAATGCAATTAAACAATATAATAACATCATAGCACAGTACCATAAGAGTACAAGGTCATAAGTCAAATATCAATGAGATCATACAAGACCACAAAGTACACAAAAGATATATTAAGGCAATAATCACAAATCAATATGAATCCATATATCAACAATCTAAACCAACTCCCACAACCTACTCTGTGAAATCACACAAAGCAAAACACATGGGCAAATCTAGGTATGTCACGCATAGTCCTACATTGCCATCCTCGCCTTCCTCCCAAATCGGAGGCGCCGCCCCTTACCTATGTGCCATCATGCCCTCTCCTCCCAACGGAGGCACCATCTGTGACTCATGTCGGTGAGGACCCTCCCCGGAAGACCCAGGTCACTTCCACTCGTCAACCATGGCCCTGCCTCCACAGGTGAAAAGCACCATGAAGACGAGGCATCCATTTCAAATCTTACAATGATATTACTACCCAACCCTCCTAAGTTAATTATTAGGTTTTCACTTTATTACTAACTCACTCGTGGGTTATCTTGTGCCCTTCCCCTTAAACGGGGCGCCGGCCCCCACGAGGAGCCACTCTCCCTAGAGACCCAACAACATAAAACCAAGGGTTGTACCATCATAATTTGAACAAAGAATCATAGCATAAAAGCATGCGAGGCATTACCCCTCTCCCACCACCGCCACAACCCAGTCCCAACAATCTCGCATAACTCCTTTCAAAAATCATGAAACCAAGACACTTGCCACATCAAGGGCACATAAAGAGAGAGAACATCAACTGTCAATCAACTCAAGCCTCTGGAAGCCAAAAGAATGAAAACCCACAAACAAGGGTAAAGTGAAGCAACAAGAGTTTTTCTCCAACAATTCCAACACAAGGATAAGATTTCCTCAAATATGAGAGTAACTCAGAAAAGCCATAAAAAGGGAAGATTCATCAAGAACCATCCACAAATCAACAATGGTGTCACCTCAAATAGGAACACGCAAAAGAAAATCAACCTTCAATTCAATAAATCACTTAATAAAACTAAAAGGCCACCAACTAGGTATTCCCATGGAGACCTCTAATCTTTTCCTCACAAGAACCCTTATAGTGGCAATGGAAATCACCTTATAAAATCAACAACATAGCAATGACAAATAAATAATCATAAGGCCACAAGAACTATTTTCAATTCAAATATATTGAGTGAATACATTAAAATAAGATCAACAACCCCATCCAGACTACATAAACAACTTTGATACAAAATAAATCAGAAATACAAGAAGATCAACTACCCATAACCCATCAACAAAATACAAGTCCCTAATTACATTGCAACACAGATTAAATGACAAAGGATTCCTTGAATCAAAACTAACCTCCAAAGGCATTCACACCAACATGGAACCATCCAAAAACAATCCTTCCACAACAGAGGTAAAAGCATGCAATCAGGCATCCAAGGCACCAAATTTAAGAACACCTTAAATACTCAACCACTCACAACTCCACAAAAACACTTACATAATAAACAACAACCAAAAATTCAAACGAGAACAATATTTATTAACCAATCAATTAACAACCAGAACTAAATAACTTTACAACTTACCCATACTAAAACAATCCATGATAACCATCACAAGACTTATCCATAAAGAGAACTTACAAATCAACCATTAAATGAATATAAAGGAAATAAATTTCCAAAAGATTAAAAATCCCTTTTCACCAATAAACTATCCAATTCGAGAATATCCTAATCAATCTCTAACCCGACCCACACATTTAAATTTCCCCTTTCATTTATCAACATAATTGAAAACTACTTAATAGCTGGGTAGTTAACTCATTATCATTTCATAACTACTTATGTTCAAAACATTATTTCCATTTTCCTTTCATCATACTAACTTAACACTCACTTCCAAAGTGAAACCCATTTAAGACCAATTGTTTATTCTTTAAAATGATAAAAATGACAATACTCTAAATACTTAAACTACATAATAGAACTTACCACCTTAAAATCTTAAATCTATCTAAATAATTCACACACATAACTACCTTTTAAAACCACTACATATTTATAGATTTAAATTCTTTTTGAGGAGGGAATGTAGAAAGAGAATAGATCTTTTCTAGGAATCAACAAGTCTACCAGACTATAACTTCACAAAATAAGAATAAAAAGATAACTTATTCAATTCTATATTAAATTCTATTTCCACCATATACATATTTGAAATAAAACGATCAATGCTGGTACATATATATTCACAGATTGCCCTTATATTATCCGATCAAAGTTCACAATTTAACAAATTAATAGAAGTTCCTTTCTTATTTCCATATCTTCACTATAATAAAATTTTATTTATCTCATACCAGAAAGTGAAACTATCTGTTTACAGACATAATTTAATTAAATAAATATAACAACGATATTATGACATAAAATATAATTAAATTAAATAATAAATATATGATATATATATATACACACATATATATATAGATATATATATATTTATAAATGCATATATTAAAATCGAAACACAAAATTTCGTTTTAAAGAAAAGAGATAAAGCACATATTTTATGTTTTATTTTTTTTATTTTTTTTTTGTTTGAGAGGAAACGGGCTATCAAAGCCACGGGGTTTTACCCCCAGCTGCGAACAGACCTTGGGTTGTCACAACAGTCCAAAGGACTACCGTGGACAGTCTACGGACTGTCACAGCAGTCCGACGGACTGCCGTGGTAGCCCATAGGCTGTCACACCATCACCGCTGTCGGCTGGGTGGTGGGTACGGCCGAGGCCGAACCACCACCCAGTCTGCATTTTTATTTTTATTTTTATTTATTTTTAATAATTTTCAAAACAAATTGAATACTGCGGAAATATAAATCTTAATTAAATTTTTCTTTTAATGCCATCTTTACATTTATATATATATGTGTGTATACATATATATATATATATATATATATATATCTGATATACATATATATATATATATACATATATATATTGCATACAAAATATTTTGAATACAGAGAAATAAATTTCAATTGTACAATTTACTATTTCAAAAAAACATTTAAACACATAATATACTTGTAAAATTTATCTACATATGAGGATTTACACAACCCCGAATTCCCAGACAGGACATTTTCTTTTATTGCTTGATTATTATTTTCCAGAGAAAACTACAATACTACTGGTTCTTTTCCAGAATTTCCATCTTAGTTATGTTATAATAAACAAGAGTACAAATCCAACAATTAATTTCATTTAAATGAACAATAGTCCCGAACTCCCAGAAAATTTTAGTTTAATAATTGACAGTCCAGAACCCAACTAAATTCCATTTTCACAACAGAAATCCCAATCCCCAGATGAAAATTTCATGCACAACGAAACAAATCCAATCAATTGCTATTTTATTTAATGCTACATCAAATAAATAAGAAAGGAACCTGGCGTCCTGTGTTTGAAGAAGATCTGTAGAAGCTCTATCCCTTTTGCTGATCCAATCCTCTGCCAACAAATGTTTCCAGCAGCAACTCCAATATCTTCCCCTCAACTCCAAACTTATGCCTCAATGAATTCACAGAATAATAAAAGAATGCACACTATAACAGAAAATTGACTGCCAAATTTCTCCCAAAATCTGTTGGAAAGAGAATGCAACCCCCCTTTCAATACAAAAATTCTCTAAATAAAATCACACCCAAAAAGTCTCTTCCATTTCCTCTTCATGCGAATGCCAAAAGTCACTTCTTTTAAAAAAAATAAAATTCAAATCCATTCGAATCCACAAAAGATTGAGCTTTTTATTTATTTATTTATTTATCATTTCCACAACCAATTTAAATAAACACATGCATATTAAAATAATTAAAAACAACTATTTACAAAATTTTCTTCAAAACACAATTAATATTTTTGCAAACTACTACAACTTTTATTTATTTATTCTTCATATTCTCCAGTTCTCTTTGACTTCCAAATGCTCTATAGGTGAAGTTTCATTTTTTACTTTAAAACACTTCAGCTTCCTATCTCCTTATCCATTTAAATTTCTTATTATAATAATTATCTTTTCAAGATTATTTTGTTCATAATTATTATTAACTTCAACAATTTACATCAATTTATCTAATAATATCACTTTTACTTTTAACGAATTAGTTTAATTTGATCATTGGTTCTAAATCATTTGATTTAATTTAATTGATTATTATTTTAATTTCGAATCATATTTTAAATAACTTTACAAATCACTTATGATTTAATTAATTATTTAAACATGATTACTAACATATTATATTTTCCACACAATCAAATAATATAGTAATCACTGAAGCACACACAAAAACTCACACACAAGTCCAAAACAACCGACACGGAGGGGCATTACATCCTCCTCCCCTTAGACATCAACTTACTCCTGGAAGTCGAGCTCAATCAAAAACATGGTAACACAACAATATCAAAGATCACCATTAAATCACCGATTAAACTTCATCAAGACAGCAATGAAAATTTTAACAAACCAATAATAAGGAAATGATACCAAAACAAAAGTGGTGATAGGGTTGCAACCAGACCAATTTGACAAACACAAGGACAGATGATGAACTAGGTTGGGGAAACTTTCTTGTCAGTTCCTATTTTCCACGTCAATCCCATTGGGTGTTTATGATGCTCGCCCTGTCCTGACAATGCAGGTGGAATCGAGACTTAGTTCCTGCAATCCTGCATGCAAACAAATGTTGTGCAAAATACATATATATCACATATACATCGTGAGAGGAACTCCCAGCATAGTAGGGCACTCGCGAGCGAGTGATACCACACTGTCCCTCCCACTAAACAACACATAATAGTCAAAACAATTCTAGTAACTCATAAACAATTTGCTTCTTATTAGTTAGGAAATATTCGTATAAGGATACTAACCATAAATCTAATTCCTATACTGTATCAAAATTAATTACTACTTGACATTATAAGTGTCTATACCTGCATTTTACAATTACATTACCTTCGTCACTATGCTTTCTGAAGCCCACTTCCTATAAATCAAAAGCTACCATAGAGCATTGCACATTAGTACCAATAATTCAAGTTGCATCTTAACCTCAAGATATTATATTTTGCTAAAAATCATAGAATAATTATCCACAAAACCTTACATTTTCGTTAAAACTCATAATTTTCACACAAAGAACTCCACTTTAACCATTATTCAACACCAAATCTCACATCAATTTCAATAAAAAGGGTAAAATTTTACACCTTCACAAATTCAAGAAAACATAATTCATCACTCAAGGACAACAAAATCGCAGATTTCACACACACTTGACATATTCACACACATGAAACACATCACACTAAAACTCAAGGGTCCATAGATCATCCCACGGCGGAAGGATATCGATGCATTGCTTACTACTTAGAGGGTCATATGTGAGTGGCCCTCTTTGGATGTGAGTGTAAGTGTGAAATCGTTGTGTATTGTGGTATTGAATTATTTAGTAAACATAGTGTCCTCCTTTATTTAGTAAATTAAATTAAAATGATTAAATAAACTAAATCTATGAACCATAACGTAAATAGTTATTATTAAATTAATTAATTTTATTGTAAATGTATCATATTTAATTATAGTTGATAATTTATTGCTAAGAAAAGATAACAATTTAAATATGATAAAGAAATCAAATAAAGATAAGTGATCTTATCAATTGAATAAATATGGAAAGAAAAAATGATTTTTAATCAGGTAAAGGAAATAATATTTTCAAATTGAGTTTTTAAAGCAAAAATAAAATAAAATAAAATAAAATAAATAAAGTAAAAATAAAACAAAAATTAAAAAATTAAAAGCAAAATCTCGTTGGATATATGCTGGAACTAGAATCAATTTTGGGGGGGCGAGGATCTGGTGTTTTGGTTGGGAAAATCTATCTTGCTGAGAGTTAGAAGAGGAAGGGAGCAGAGATGAATAGGGGGTGATTATGTCTCTTCCCGATGGTGCACCTATGCTTATGCTCATCACAGTCAAGACGGCTTCCTTGGAATGTTTCTTCTAAGACTGCTTTATGGGTTTCAGGTACATTTAATGGTATTCTTATTTTTGGCTTTATATATATATATATATTTATTTACGGATCTCTTAGTCTTTTAATCTAGCTTTTTATTCGGATTTCCTTTCATTGGCGATGCTTGGCATGCCGTTTGTGTATGGTAGTCGAAGGTGTAATACCCTCCTCTTGGCGGTAGGGATTTAGTAATTTTCAATGCGGTTGTTTGCTACTTGTGACGATGATGATATTGTTTGATTTGGTTAGTTAGACGTTAGATGATGCTATTGTTTCACTATGGACATGATTATTTTGTATGACAGTATGGTTGGTTATATTAGTTGATTTTTAGAATTATATTATAATGCAATGATTTAATGAATTATGTCATGAGATGAAATTGTTAGTTTAGAAATGTTATTTTATCAGATAGATTATAATTGTTAGAATAGGTGTGATGAACGACAATATGGCATCACTTCGTTCGAGAGTGCCACGCTTATATTAGCATTCCAACTTTCTCACAATGTAGTATACCCATTTTAATGCTTTGATGATTGCTTAATATTGTGTGCACATGTACATAACCACCGTTTGGCATAGGAGGTTTGGAATTGTAAGGTCGATTCCACCTACTTCAACGAGAACGAGTAAACTTCAAAATACTGATGGATGAAATATTGATAGAGGTGTGATGAAGTCCTCCCGTTCCATGATGTCAGGTCGTCTCATCTGTTTGGTATAGTCGATTTTTGTGTAATTGTCGTCTTTGTCTGTTGTGATTGTGTTTTGTCTCATTTTATGTGGGCATTGATAATTATGATTTATCTTAATGATTGAAATAGATTAATTATTTTAATGTTGGATTATATTGTAATTAAATATTTAATTATTTTAATTATTTTTGAAAATCATATATTGCAATTGAATAATAATTAAATATTAAATATAGCTTAATTATTTTAATCAAGTAAATTGGTGGTGGATAATTATGTGAATAATTTATTGAAAATAAATAGGTAATGTGAAGTGCAAGAAAAGTGGAAAAATAGGAATTAAAGCAATAAAAGAATAAAAAAGACAGTGTGAGCCAATAGGATTGGAGAGTTGGAAAAAAAACCAGTTTTAAAGAATTGATTTTTCTTTTAATCTTGGATTTTTGGAGAGCTTTGAAGAGAGGAGCAATATTTTATTTAATTATGAAATTTTGAGAAGTTTTACACACACACACACACACAGAGGAACAGAAAGTTGAAGTGCTCAAGTGAAGGTGGAGTTCGTTCTGGACTAAGGATTGGAATCGGATTCGAGAGCATCAGAGTCAAGCAGGCATCTTTAAATTTGCATTGGACTCCAGGTTCCTCTCGTTGTTCTCTTCTCATACCCTTCTGTTTGTTTCTGTAAGGAAAAATAAATCTTGTTAAAATAATTTTTGGTGAGCATAGAGAACTTCTGTTGAAAACTGAAACCAGAACAATTTATTAGATTAGAAAACAAGAAAATCATAGAAATTAAACTATTTATTTTTTGTCAAATCAAGAACCCAGATCTTCTGAAACATATCATTGATCAAAATAGGATTTTAAGAAAACAATATCTTTGTTAGAAATAATGAATTCGAAAGTTTTTGGGTACTTCTGTATATGGCTGAATCGATTCACTATTCTGTAGTTTTCTTCTATTATTTTATTTACTTTTACCCTCTGTTATTTTAATATATATATATATCTGTTATATCGCTGTTATTATATCTCTGTTATTTATCCTCTGTTCTTTCTTCTTTCTTCTGTATATACATATATATATACTAAGTGTTGTGCCGGCCGTACGCCGGACAGCAATTTGATTTAATAATTTTCGGATTTCTGGTAAATGCGTTCTCTATGTTTATGTTATGAAAGTTTCTTTTAAATATCCGCGCACGAAATTTTATTATGAAAATTTTCTTTTAAAATTTTTTCTAATTTTAATGTTTGTTTTAAAAAATTGTTTTGGGAGGGCTACCGATTGGAGGGCGGCCCGGCCGTCCACCTTCCCGTCCCCTCAGCATTGGCGGTACCTCACATGGCAGGTCTTAATGAGAAACACAGCTGCTTGGCGGCGATTCATTAAGGCTAGCTACTTGAGGCGTCTGCGGCCCGGCCCGGCAGGTATCGTCTTGACAGTTGTGCTTTTAAACTTTTGTTGTTGTTTTTTTTTTTTTTTTTTTTTTTTTTTTTTTTTAAATTTTTTTTTTTAAATTTTTTTTAAATTTAAATTTATATATATATATTTATATATATATATATATATATATTTTGTTTATTTAATATTAGTATTTTTTTTTTAAAAAGGAAGAAATAAATAAATAATTAAATAAAATAAAATTATCATTACTTAATATTATTTTCATTCAGATGAAATTAAGATTATTTAGATTTAAATATGAATTGATTACATTGTATGTATATATATGTACATCTCTGTCATATATGTATATTAAATTATAATTATTATGTATTTTATTTTAAAATGAAAAATAAGATTACTTAGATTTAAGTGATAATTTATTACATTGCATGGATGCAATCTTGTCTCGGATTTTAAAAATGTTTAATTCTGTTTATAATTAAGTGAATTTTATTTCTTTTAGATTGGGCATTGAATAAGTTACGATTTGGATTAAATAAATAAGTTAGACAAGATTTTAGTCTTTAGTGGTGATTGTAGATTTTGTTGAAACAATTGTATATAATTACATAAACCGGATTGGAACAAACGAAATAGTACAACCCTGTGGACGTGATGTGAGTTTTCTTTTCATGTTGTAATTTTCTCGTTCGGTGTCATCGATGTGGGAACCGTATTGGTCTGTGAAAATTTGTTTCCAGAGGCTTGTAATTTTAAGTGTTATTTGCTCTTATTTATGCTGTTGAGCGTCATTGGTGTGATGTTAGGAAGGGTTGGACGGGTTGCAAGTTTGTTGCTTATGTGCAGTTGCGAGATGGGTAATGCCTCGTGTTTTGGATTTTGGTTTTATGACTTATATGTGTTAGTCCAACCCTTACCTATTTTGAGATATGTTAGGGGTCATAGGTGGGAGAGTGGCTCTTCGTGGGCGCTGGCGCCTCGGATGAGGAAGGGCCAGGATAACCCTCGAAGAGTAGTAAACAAGTGATAACCTAAACAATAGATTTAGGGGGTTGGGTAGTTTTAAAACACAAGATAATAAAACATTGGATTCCTCGGCTATGCATTAGGGCTACCTTAGACTAGTGATAGACTGAGAAGGCCGTGGTCAGCATAGTCATAGTCTCGTCTTCACGAGAGACTATTGGCTCCGCATTAGCTACCCTATGGTGCCGGCGCCTCAGTTAGGAGGAAGGGCCAGGATATCCATAGATGGGTGCCGGCGCCTCAGTTGGAGGAAGGGCCAGGAAATCCCATGAGAGTTATGCGATGACACTCTCCACTTGACACCCTTGTTGTTTTGTTGTTGTTGTCTCTGGATGTTATCTCTTTGTGATGTATCTTTGAATTCTTGTGAATTTGTTTTATGATTGTTAAGTGATAGTACTTCATGTTATTGCGATGAGTTTATTGGTTTAACTGGTTATGTGATTTGAGTACGTCGTTGGTTGTGCATTGCATGCTTGAGTTGTACTTGTTTTGTATCATGTTGTTGTTGAGTTGGTTGACTTTCATGGTCGGGTTCACTTCCTCGTCACCTCTGAGCACGGGGGGTGAGTTACTTCGTAATTCACATGGTTGGGTGGAACGTGCTCCGCACCCGTTGGGCTCCCCATCAGCGTCTTGTCTTCTCATCTTTCCGCAGTGCAGATGTTCCAGTGATCTGTTGTACTTCATGTTCTTTATTCTTGTATCAATCCCCGTGTTGGGAAATTCAATGTAATTCATGTATCAAAGAAAATTGTAATGTAATATTATATCAATGATGTAATAGTTAGGATTGATTTGGATCTTGTTAAAAGATTTTTCATGGATGTAATTATGCGATGTTATCATACTCGCATCATGGCTTTCAGTTGTATCATTGTATATGGTTTTCATAAATTAAATGGTTATGTTGTTTTCGTTATCTTTATTTTGTTGGTGGTTGCAATGTAACCTCGCGTGCCCCAGAGAACCAAGTGTATTAATTTTATGTGTTATGCTATGTGATTTTGGTTTAATGTTGTTCATGTTACTTTTATTATTTAAAAAAAAAATTATTCGCGTTATGTGTGTGTTCTCTGGGGTTTGCACGACGGGCGTTACACTAGGTTTTCTCTTGGCTATCTAAATTCATTTATGGAAGCAATAGTTTATACTCTCAATGGAAACTCTTCTCTTTCCCATGGCAGTCCTAATACTTCAACAATGGAAGCCTTTGAAGAATCTACCCTTAAGCCTCTCACAATTGCTTCATAATTTTGTAATGTGGAAACAAATTATTGTCCCATGACCTCATTGAACTCTAAGTTTCAAGAAATACTCCAACCAACCAGCTTGTTGAAAAATGGGTAATAATAGCTTGTCTTCTAATGGCTAGGTGTGTGTTGCTAGTTCCCTACAAATAATATCACCACCCATGATGATGTTATGTTGTTCTATAGTTCCTTAATTCTCAATTCTGCTCTATTCTTGTTCAATTTTTGTCACTTCAACTACACCACTTCCACTATATCTATATGTTGTAACCTCTCAATTCAACTACCTTCAACCCTTTTCCCTCCTCTGAGAGCTTGTATTGTTTGAAGGTGGAGGAAAATAAAATGGAAAAAATGTTGTAGAGAGTTTGTGGTTTTTGAAAATGAAGAAAATAAATAATACCCCTCCCCCCAACTAAAGATACTAAGTGTCTTCACTTAGTGGTATAGTTTTGGAAGAGGATTAAATGAAATGTAGTGGAATATCAGTTAAGATATGAAACATGCTTGAATTAATGTATAATCATTCAGAAAATCAATTATCATATATGTAAATTATGATAAGTTAATGTGTGTACTTGTAGAATGTTGTTGAAGTGAAACTTAACTCGTGTGAAGTGATTGATGACTACGTGTAGCGGGATGTGAAATGACTTGCCTTAATTGCATTGAATTTCATGTAGATGCAATTTGAAATGAATGACAATGTATACATGACATGTGGTGAATGATGGAAGGAAAAAGGTTGCAAAGTGTACAAAATAGGTGAGGTGAAATGAATTGCATGGTATGTGGTAATCGAGAAAGGTGGTGGAAATGATATGTGTGAATGGATGAAAGAAACAACATGTGATGAAATGAAATGTGTGTGGCTGCATGTACGAAGAAATAGGATATGAAAGGATAGATATGTAATGAATTCAGGCGGTAATGTGAAATTACTGTCAGACAAGTGCTACAAATGCTTGTAGTAAGAGGCCCCTTCTAAAATTTTGTCACCTTCAAACATGATGCTATAGGTCCCTGTTGCTTCTTTTATTTTTGAAGAAAATGAATGTTGTCATTTTTCACTCGTGTAGTGTGTGCATGTGAATGATGTGGTGGAATTATACCTATGAAACATCAGTGGGTGAGTTGTGTAGCTCATCGACTGATTCATTTGTAGAACTTGTAGTTTCTATTACTAAATTTTCAAATGTAGGTTCAAACTGTTGGATTAATGAAAGAAGGAATTCATCCTTTTGCAATGGTTTCTTGTAAAGCTTCAATCTATGTGCATTAACTAGTAATGAGAACTTGACTTCATAAATTATTTGTTGCTACACTAATCCATTTGGAAACACTTTTTTTATCTCATATGGACCAAGCCATATAGTTTGTAATTTCCCTTTGTAGTCTTTGTATCTATAGTCATAAAGGAGAGCCCAATCACCTGCATTGAATTACTTTTTCTTTATGAAATAATCATTTCAATGGATTCTTTTATTTTGGACAACTTTAGTGTGGTGTATTTCTTCCATTTTGATTTCATCAAGTGCATTTAGGTTTTGTAATCTCTCCTGTTGTGTTGTGGACAATTCCATGCCCAATAAAACTATTGTCCTCAATATTTTGTATTTAAATTTAATAGGAAGTACCACTTTCTTTCCATACACCAGTTCATATGGTGTAAATCTTGTTGTAGTCTTCCAAGTTGTTCTATAAGCCTAAACTGCCTCAGGTAACCTGGTTGCCCAATCCTTCCTATGAATTTGTACTATCTTTGTTAGAATGTTTTCAATTTCCCTATTTGTGACTTCCACCTATCCATTATCTTGAGGGTGGTAAGGTGTGGACTTTCTATTTTTGATCTCATACTCATGGACCACTTTTTTTATCAACTCTAATGTAAACTAGGTTCCTTGGTCTGTGACAATCTCTCTTGGAACTCCATATCTTGCCAATATGTCCTCATAGAGAAAATTTTCCACATTACCATCTCTTGAAAACTGTAGAGCCTTAATCTCCACCCACTTTGTAAGGTAATATGTGCATACCAGTATGTACTCTTTGTTGTTTGATGTTGGTGATATGAGGCCAATAAAGTATAATCCCTATTTTTCAAGTGATGTTATTGCTAATTGTGGTTGCAATGGAATTTCATCTATTTTTTTTGGACTTCCCATTCTTTGACACCTATCACGGCCCCTAGTATACTTCACTGCATCTTTATGAAGAGTTGGCCAATAGTAGCCAATGTTGAGAATCTTAAGAGTTGTCCTCTTTGTTGTAAAGTTCCCCCCACAGGGTTCATCATGGCATGCTCTGAGGATATCATATACTTCACCTTTGATGTAAGAAGGGGATAGAATATTTGTAACAACTCAACTGGAACAAGTTCCAAAAAACTTCAAAACCTTATCTTTCAATCTCACCAAATATCCACCTTTCAACTACTCTTTTCTAGTAGATCAGCAAGCCCTATTTTTTGGACTTTACTCTCGATCCTTCCAAAAGAATTTACAAAAAGATAAGTGAATTAGACACCCATCAAGGGGCTCTACAACATATTCCAAAACCAACTAGGGTTGTTTCAGACCAACATGGTCAAACCAGACCTCCAACGTTGTCCTAAATCCCACAATTAGCCCATTTTTTTCAAAACAAGTGTTCCAAAAACTTACCACAGACCTAAAAATCCATTGGGGAAGAAATCCACACATATCCAAACCCCAAATTCCATAATTAGTTTACCACTGTACGACCTGCAATCACCCAAAACCACAAACCCTCATCTCTAGGCTATTTTCTAGGGTTTTATTGAAAACCTTGCTTCTAGACCTCTCCAAACTGTGCCACTTGTTCCAAACCCTTGTGTTCCACTCACATATGCTCAAAAGTTCATTTAATGGCCTCCACTAGTAGCCCTTTATCAGATTCTTGACTGCACCCTTCAATTTCACTCAAATTTACTATGAAAACAACCTAGGGCATCATGCCCAAAACCACATACCGAATCCCTTGCTTCCACATATCACAAGAACACATTTCCAAGGCCTTATTCAACCATTCCATTGAGATACAATTGGAAACAGTAATTGGAATGTCCTAGAACGACATTTTTAAACCTTCAACCCTTAAAAATAGGGTATTGACCTGCTGTGAGAAAACAAGCAAAAACTTCAACCAATTCTTGAGTTATAGGCTCAAAGCTAATAAAAATTCAAGCTAACACCTATCCCTAGAATATTCAACAAGAAATTTACTCAAATCACCCTTGTACAGACTGTAACCACACAGAAAATAAAGAAACAAAAAAACTAAAAAATTAGAGATATAACAGGGAGTCTTTTTATTCAAATCTTCAAGAATCAACCTTCAATTGAGCTTTTACATAATATTTATAATATTTCTATTCTAAACTAACTATCTAACTTCCTCCAACTCTTTTTGAAGGGTTATGACCGTTGGTCTTCCTCTACAAGGCATTTTTTACATTTTTAGCAACTTTACATCTTTTTGGACAACTTTTCCAATATCTTGCATTTTCCAATCTACACCCCTCTAGACACCTAATACTCCTCAAATAGGAATAATTACATAAAAAATTGGTCTTCAAGACCTCATTTTAATACAAAATTTCAAAATTCCTAAAGCCTACTCTTCAATAACCCAATTTGACAAAACTTGTTCAATGGTGCCCTTGCACCATACACCCCAACTTTAAACTTTTCCAAGTCTCTTGGAAAGATTAATGTGAATTTTCCTCCTTTATACTCTCCATGCCTCTGATTCCTAGGTTTTTCTTCATCAGGTCCACTTTGGTCTAGCTTCATACTTCCCTTGTCATTTTTGTTCATATCTTCATTTATTTCTTGCTTCAATCTGTCATACTGCTTGGTGGGGTGTTCTTCATCCTTTCCTTCATCACTTACTAATGTCACATCCTTCTTTACACTTGTAAAAAATATTCCATCAATTTCCTTTACTTTCTTCTTCTCATCATGCACGGTTCCTTGCTCAATGCTCTTTTCATCTGCATCCTTACCTTTGCCATCTGCACCATTACTCTTAGCAATCTCTGTCAGACCTACAAACACTTTTCTTAGTGTCTTATCAGCATCACAATCCACTGTCCTCTCTTTCACTATCTTCTTAGCCTCATAAACTCCTGCTCTTCCAATATTCAACTGTCCATCCACTCTCCTTGCTACCACATGGAAAATCACTATCCCTACAATAATCTCATCACCTTTTTCTTGCCTTTCCATAGGCTTTGCACACTTACCCTACACTATCTCAGTCTAAGATACTTTCCCATCTTTTCTCTTCCATATAGAAGCTTTCTTTTGCACAACTGGATGCATACTTCATTAATTTCTTTTACCTACTGTCCCAATACAGTCAAGCTTTGAAATGCTTGCTAATTTCATATTCTTACTTTGCTCAACACTCACATATTCCTTCCTTCCAATAATAATGATCTCACCATGCTCTTTTTCCTCTTCATCCAATGGAGTTAAGATGAATGTCCTAGCATCCTTCTCAATTGTGTATGTGTTTTTCCTCCCATTGTATATGACTGACCTATCAAACTACCAAACCCTTCCTAACAACATATGACAACAATTCATGGGCAAGATGTCACAAACAACTTGATCCCTATACTGTCCAATTTGGAAATCAATAGTAGCTTGCTCATTCACCACTATAGATTGATGATCACTAATCCATGAGACTTTATAGGGATTTTCTCTAGGCATTCTTTGCAAATGCAATTTGTCCACCATTTCACTAGATACAAAATTATCAGTACACCCTGAATCATCTATTACTTTGCATACCTTATTCTTGCATCTGCAGGTTGTCCTAAACAAGGCTCTTCTTTGGATTTTCTCTTTCTCCTTAGAGGTCTTCAACTCTTCTCTTTTCATCATCAACATCTCTCCAACTTCATCCCTTACAACCAATTTATTTGAACTTGAACTACTTTCAACTTCATCTTCTTGAACTATTTGTGCTCTTCTTTCATTTTTATTTTCTCCTCCACTTGAAGTTGATCCAAACTCCTTTGGACACTTGTAGAAAGGGTGACCATACTTACCACATTTGTAAAAATTTCCTGCAAACTCATTTGAATCTCTTCTTTTCCTAAAGTTTTTTCTTCCACCTCTCTATCCACCTCTTGATTCAGGTGCTTGTTCTCTACTTTTATTAGCATCTTCATGATCTTGTTTGGACTATCTTGTGCCTCTTACTCTATTCATATTACCTCTACCCCTTCCTTGTCTTTCTTGCCTTCTCTTGATTCTATCCTTGTCCCTTACTTCCATTTGAAAACATTCTTCTATTGTCTTAGGAGGATTCAAACTAATTTCATCCCTTATGTTCAATCTCAAGCCACTCAAATACTTGGCCACACTTTCAACCTCATCTTCATTATGACCTGACCTAATGCATAATCTATGAAATTCCTCAGTATATGACATTACATCCATCTCCCTTTGCTTCAAATCTTGCAATTTCGTAAAATTTTGTATGGCATAATCTACTGGTAAAAATCAAGCCTTTACTTTTGCTACCATCCTATCCCAAGAGCTTATCTTTGACTTACCTTTCTTGACCCTATCTTCTTGAAAAAAATTCCACCATGTGAGGGTTGGACCCTTCAATTTTGTCTTTGCATATTTCACCTTTTTACTGTCCTCTATATCTTCAAATTCAATTTTTTTATCTAAGGCGTCAATCCAAGCCAAAACCTCTTCACTATCCATCTTACCTCCATACATTGGTACTTCAACCTTCACTTTTGGAGTGTTGTCACCTCTTATTGCCTTTAGCATCTTGATTATTCTCTTTTCATCAGGGTCTAAATCATCTTCATTATTCTGGACTAGAGGATTTCCTTCTTCTCCTTCATCTTCCTTATCACTCTAGTCTTCATTCACCATTCCTCTTCTCTAGTTCTTCCCTAAAGCTGCTATCCTTGCTATGGTAGCTTCTTGAGACTCTTTATAGAGCCTTTCCTTATGTGTCAACTGCTCTTTCAATTCTTTTATCTCTTTTTCCATTGCATTAACCTTTGGAGGTGTCTTCTCAATCTTGCCTCTTCACCTTCCAAACTGCAACTTTCTTCTTCAAGGAACTACTTCCACGCTCTAATACCACTTTGATGTAAGTAGGGGATTCCCAACATCAAAACCTTATCTTTCAATCTCACCAAATATCCACCTTTCAACTACTCTTTTCTAGTAGATTAGCAGGCCCTATTATTTGGAATTTACTCTCAATCCTTCCAAAATACTTTACAAATAGATCAGTGAATTAGACACCCATCAAGGGGCTCTACAACATCTGCCAAAGCCAACTAGGGTTGTTTCAAACCAACATGGTCAAACTAGAACTCCAACATTGTCCTAAATCCCACAATTAGCCCTTTTTTTCAAAACAAGTGTTCCAAAAACTTACCACAAACCTAAAAATCCATTGGGGCAGAAATCCACACATATCCAAACCCAAAATTCCATAATTAGTTTACCACTGTATGACCTGCAATCACCCAAAACCACAAACCCTCATCTCTAGGCTATTTTCTAGGGTTTTATTGAAAAATTTGCTTCTAGACCTCTCCAAACTCTGCCACTTGTTCCAACCCCTTGTGTTCCACTCACATATGCTTAAAAGTTCATTTAATGTCCTCCACTAGCATCCCTTTATCAGATTCTTGACTACAACCTTCAATTTCACTCAAATTTACTATGAAAACAACCTAGGGCATCATGCCCAAAACCACATACCGACTCCCCTGCTTCCACATATCAAAAACACACATGGAAAAGGCCTTATTCAGCCATTCCACTGAGATACAATGGGAAACAATAGGTGGAATGTCCTAGAATTACATTTTTAAACCTTCAACCCTTAAAAATAGGGTACTGACTTGCTGCGAGAAAACAAGCAAAAAATTCAACCAGTTCTTGAGTTATAGGCTTAAAGCTAGTAGAAATTCAAGCTAACACCTGCCCCTAGAAGATTCAACAATAAATTTACTCAAATCACCCCTGTACGGACTATAACCACACAAAAAATAAAGAAGAAACAAAAAACCTAAAAAATCAGAGATATAACAAGGGGTCTTTTTATTCAAATCTTCAAGAATCAACCTTCAATCGAGATTTTACATCATATTTATAATATTTCTATTCTAAACTAACTATCTAACTTCCTCCAATTTCTTTTTGAAGGGTAATGACCGTTGGTCTTCCTCTACAAGGCAATTTCTACATTTTTAGCAACGTTACATCTTTTTGGACAACTTTTCCAATATCTTGCATTTTCTAATCTACACCCCTCTAGACACCTAATACTCCTCAAATAGGACTAATTACATAAAAAAATAGTCTTCAAGACCTTATTTTAATACAAAATTTTAAAAGTCCTAAAGCCTACTCTTTAATAACCCAATTTGACAAAACTTGTTCAATGGTGCCCCTGCACCAACCTTCTCTAATACATCTCCTCATTATGTTGTTTAGGAATATGTAGAATAAGTATCTAGCTATCCAAGAGTAATAAAAAATCTTATGAACCAATTTCCTCTTTTCTCTTGGTGATAAATGAGGTGGTGTCTCTCCTGCTACAAGATAGTTGGCAATATCTGCATACCAAGGTGTATGCAAAGATAGAGAAAATAAATGCTCATTTGGGAAAGAATCATCAACAACATCTTATTTTGATTTGGTTGGTAGTTTGGATAGAAAATCTACCACTAAATTTTATTTACTTGGCTTATTCACAATGGTAATTTCAAATTCTTGAAGTAATAGTAACCAACTGACAAGCCTACCACCAACCATTGGTTTATTCATTAGATACCTTATTGTTGTACAGTCAATATATATGAACACTGGATATCCTGTAATATAATGCCTAAATTTTTTCATTGCATATACTACTGCCAACATCTCCTTCCCTGTCAATGTATAATTGAGTTCTACCCCTTGTAAATTTTTGCAGATGTAATATATGACATACTCTTTGTTGCATTCCTTCTACCCAAGCACAACTCCTCTAGAAAAATTAAAAGCATTCACATGGATATGGAAAGGTAAGGTCCATTTTTTTCCTCTCAAGGTAGGGGTTTTGGTCAATGCTGCCTTGAGTGCTTCAAAGGAGTGTTGACAAGCAATTGTCCACTTGAATTCTAAATCTTTGGGAAATAAAACAAATAGTGGAGTTGCAAGTTTGATAAAGTCTTGAATGAATCTCCTGTAATACCCAGCATGTCCTAGGAAACCTCTAACCTAATTTTGTCTTTGAGTCACATGGAGTGTTGAGATCACCTCAATTTTGTTTGGGTCGACTTTAATTCCTTCATTTGACATAAAATGTCCTAATACAATTCCTTTTGTCATCATCATGAAGCATTTTTCATGACTTAGGGATAGGTTATGTTCTTAACACCTTTTTAGCACCTTCTCTAGATTTCTAGGTGCTTCATCATATGTATTCCCATAAGTTATGAAATCATCCATGTAAACCTCCATGAAATCATGTGCAAAGTTTGAGAATATACTCAATACTTCCCTTTGGAAGGTGGTTGGAGCATTACACAACCCAAATGATGAGACAAAATAAGCATATGTACCCCAAGGGCTTGTGAAATTTGTCTTGTCCTAGTATTTTGGGGCAGTCTTAATTTGGTTGTAGCCACTAAATTCATCTAGAAAGGAAAAGTACTTCTTTCCTGCTAATGAATCAAGTACTTGGTCAATGAAGGGGAGTAGAAAGTGGTCATTCCTAGTTGCAACATTCAGTTCTCAGTAGTCTACAGACACACTCCACTTTCATCCTTTCTTTGGGACAATTACTAGAGGTGACACCCATTGACTATCAGAGATAGGATAGATAAAGCTTGTATCAATAATTTTTTGCAATTCTAATTCAACTATCTTTGACTGTAGGGTTCATTATCCATTGGGGTTGCCTTATGGGTTTAAAACCATCATTGATATAAATCCTATGCATGCACAAGTCTGGTTCTATCCCCTTCATGTCATGATAATCCCATGCAAAGATTGTTGTGTGTGCTTGCAACATGTTCATCAATGAGGTCTATTGTATATCAATCAATTGATTGTTAACATTCAATGTTTTAGCTGACATTATCTCTAAAGTCTTGGATATTGTTTGAACTAATGAGATGTCAAGTCCTTCCATGTTTGAAACACATTGGTGTGGTAACAAGATGTAAAATATTTGATAAATTGACTCAGATGAGCTAGTAGGAATCACATTTTGCAGAGGATCTTGCAAGCATGTTAGATAGTCTTGATGTTGTGGGTCCCTACCATAGTTATTCTGCATGATGTTTACTATCATGCAATCTTCATCTTGGTTTTTCAACAAAGTATTATGTTCAATAGTCATCATGGTTTTCAAGGAGTACTGATCCTCCTCATCTAGGGTAGGCCAAATGGTTTGTTCTAGGTTTGCATGTGGTTGGTCTGGTGGATAAAGGACCAATTTCTTAGTCTCATTTCCATTAGAGATAATCATATTCCTAGACCTACAACATATAAAGGCATTTGTTGTTTCCAACGAAGGTCTTCCTAAAATGAGAGGATAGCCTACAAGATTAGCTTTAAGCTACAACACCATAAAGTCAGTAGGGTAATCCCATGAATACAGTGTTATTACCAAGTCTTCAATGATACCCTCAGGTTTAACTATGGACCTATCTGCCAACTGTAGAATAGTAGGTGTAGGTCTAATTTATATTATTTGTAACAACTTCATGGTCTCTTTGGTCATTAAATTAATATATGATCCTAAGTCAATTAAGGTGCTCTTAATGAGAGTGTCATTGATCTTTACATCCACTACAAGATTCTTAGTGTATGCATACTTGGGGACAGTTATGTTTCCCAACATAATGTTTGCAAGTTGTCCTAGGACATGTAAAATCTAAGGGTATTTTTGCTTCCTACATGTCTTTTTAAGGCATAGTTCTCTCACTATTTTAGTATGGATAGGAACCTCCTTAATGTCCTGGACAAGGGTTATCTTGATGTAAACATCCTTAAGATGTCCCAACAAGTTAGTTTTAGCTTGTGTTTGATTCCTTTAAACTACTAATCTTTTAGGGAATGGAGGATCTGAACTTGGATTAGTTGGGCTAACCTAATTTGACTCAAGCTCCTTATGTTGGTTGTCCACGATTTTTTTTTGGGTTCCTCATCAACCAATTTAGTAATTTGAGGAGATGAAGGCCTGACCAACATTTTCCCTGATCTGAGGTGGACATAACTCACCTCTACCCCATAAGTAGGGTTTCAAATAGCTTCATTAGCATAATCTTATTGAATAGGATTGTTATTTGGGTTAGGTGCAGGTTGGGCTGGCAGCTGTGGTGTTGGATTTGTTGGGTTTGGCATAATGGTTTGTTGTTGTGGCAACTGATAATTCATGTTCTAGTTTTTCCATTGCTAACCTCTTTGCCATTGAGGTTTCCATTGGATTTTTTGGGGTGGAAATTGAGAATTATAGTTAGATCCCTAAAATTTTGTGATGGCCACATATTTTTTTGTTGTTGATTCCAATTGGTTTGAGGCATTGACCATTGTTGGTTTTGCATATTGGCCCAAGATTGATGGTTTCAAATAGGAATATTTGCATTGTTACTAGGAAATGCCATGTAATTCAAAGGATCTTAAGGCATACCTTGTCTTGGATGCCATGGTTTCCTTTGAGCTATGTAGAATACTTGTCCATCTTCACCTTCCAATTTATGAAAGTCTGATTTCCCTTGCTTATCTTTAGAGATACTTGCCACCTTCTTACATTTGTAGTTAGTCTTTCTCTGTCTACAATGTGGGAAGTATTCTATAAGAGTTGATTTTTCCTCTTCTTGTTTCTTTTTGATATGGAGGGTATCTAATTGTGTAGATAGATGGATAATAATATCCTCCTTCATATTTGATAGAAGATTACTCAATTCAACTCTAGAGACTCCATTGGATGGTTTTCTGATGAAAGATGTCTTGTCTCCTTTAACCTTCTTAGTGAAAGACCTTGAGTAGTTCCTGCATGCTTTGCAGATTTCCTCAAATGGTTCCTAAGAATATCTCCTACCCCAATTAGGTTAAGTGCATCCATGCAATCCTCATTAATCCCCCTTAAAAATATAAATTTTAAAGACTCATAAGAGAGTTTGTTTTGGTGGGATTTATTAAGGAAAAACAAAAACCTTTCCATATAGTCTTCCAAAGATTCATCTTCCTTTTGTGACATCCTAAATATGTCATCCTCTTTTTGTCTATGCTTCTACAATAATCCTAGTACTTTTCTACGAACTTTGTCTTCATGGAATTCTAATTTGGAACAACATATCTTCCTAAACCTATAAACCATCTCAAATTAGTATCCTTCAATGTTGTTGGAAATAGTTTGAGCCTATGTGCATTTGTAGTACATCATCACAACTTGTACATAACACATCAAACTCAAAAAATAATTTATTTGGATCTTCTATGACCAATCCATAGAAGAAAGGTAATGTTGAAGGCGATATGTTCTTTAGGGAAATTTCTCTCTCTTGGTTGGCAATGGGGAACTCAAAAGTCACATGCTCTTGTGGGTCTTCCACCATAGCATCACCCATGGTGATTATTTGTGTGTGGGAAGTCTCCTCTATGTCTAACATGGATATTGATGTTAGGGATGATTCTTCTTCAAGAATAACCTCACTTTGTTCACTTTGATCACTAGTATCCTCCAAAGCTTCATGTGTTGAGGGGAGAAATCTTCTCAAAGTATCTTATTGTCTCCACATACAATAGTTGTAACTATTTGGATCATATGCTCATGCACATTGTTAGTAAAACATTTTTGTGTTGATGGATTAAAACCTAATTATCCTAATTCTTAAATCAAAACATTTAAACTATGAAAGCTTAAAATTACACAAGAGAATTCTAAATGTAGCACCATCCCCAATAACGGTGCCAAAAAGGTAAGGCCTTTCTAATCCTTAGTCAACTTGGTGTTAGACACACAATTCAAAGGAGTTCCTAGCTGAACAATTCACTAAAGCCTCATAAAGACTTCATTTAATTATCAACTAGGGCTTTATAATATTTTGATGATGTTAGCATTGTATGTGCATTCATGGACTCTACATGACCTATATTAGTTAGTATAGGTGGTTTACACATGTACAAAAAAATAGTAAAGTATGGAAAAGGAAATAAAGCTTTAACTTGCAAAACAAGGGAAAATAACTTAATCTTCTACTGATGCTATGGGTACCTTCATCTTAACACTGTAACTGTTAACTACTAAACCTGAACTCTAGAATTCATTATCACTACTGACGCTTACTTCTAACTACTTGAATCCTCTGGAGAATGACTCAAAGACACATTACAGAGCATAATTCATGATACAAGATATCATTCATGTGCACGTAATTAAGAGTTTACTTTAAATAAATGCAACGGTATAATCATCTAATCTAATGACATAAATCAAGGTGGGTGAACTTTACCTCGAGTGGCCCTTGTTTGATTTGTTGTACCCATAATGGAAAATCAAATGTATGCTACTTGAATCAACCAATCATAATGGTAAATTAAAATTCCTTTAGTGCATGGAGCTAAACTCTTACAAGATGACAAGAATCTCTATAGATCTCTAATTCATGAGTGCATATTTATTGCAATCTTCTTGGAATCCTTTGGTTATGGCCTGAGCTCTTCATTTGTTATGTGTTACAATTCTTCTAGCTACAAGAGATTAGTTTCATCTAAATTATACACATCATTAACAACCATGAATTAAACACATAATCATATTGAATTTCATACACATTCACACATTTACCCATGCAAACATCATCTTATCATAATTATATTTCCACATATCAAAGTTTGGTCTAGGTTGCATAAAATATATAAAAGATATATAAGTTTCAAGAATGCCTGTGAAATAAGCAATTTGAAATGTTAAAAGATATGAACTAAATGGAAGAAAACTAGCTATTAACGAGGCTCATCATAGGTAAGATTTTTATTTCTCCTTGCTTTCTTGGTAGGCCTAACATAAATAAGAAAGAAAAAATCTTAGTATAATATGGACCACCTACTTTAATTCAAATTGGTTTCCTTGTATATGAAAATATTTAAGGTACAAATTATTTGTGGCTCTATGATGATGAAAAGATAGCACCTTTCTTCATTAAATGAGTATCATGTAACCAATAAAATATGTAAGAGCATGAAATATAATGAAAAATTTCTTGGACTTGATGATTGAACCTATATCTATATATAAGAATACAACAACTTGGGTGTTATGATATAGAATTTTTGATGAGAAATCTAACAACGCCAATGATACTTTCAAGATTTTTGTTAATGTTTCTTTGACATTAAAAATATTGAGATAAAAATAGCCTCCCTTGACACTAGTTTAACTATAATATAGTTCCATATCATTAATAGAAAAAGGCTCTAATATTAATCTTGGAATGAAAGATAATCACAAGTTCACTTAAATTGCATAAAATTTTGATCCTAAAGAGTAAGGATGACTTTAAGAAACCCACCTTGGAAAAATATAAAATCTTGGTGAATCCTGCATTATTTGTTAGAAAAAAATATTAATTTTATTGGTGAATATTTTTTTTAGAATAAATCTATTTTATTGGTGATTTTTTTTCCGGAAAACTGCTATCACAGAGGATAGCACTCATTCTATTAATTTGGAATCCAATATTACATATTCATTTGATTTAAAATAATTATTCACCTGATATTTTGTTGATATTAACGTCATTGAATGTTTGGTCCTTGAGGGAGAAGATTTCTTCCTTTTTACTTTCGTCCAACCTTTCTCTGGGTTGCAGGAGATAGTTTGTTCAATACAATTTTCCTTTTTTGGTGCTTCTTTGGATAATAAATTTGTTGAGATTATTGAAGATTCAATAGACTGAAAAACAAATTTACCTTGTGAAATTGGTACAAGTGATTCGATAGGAGTTGTAGAGGCACCAACTACCTTGGGATCACTATTTTGCAAAGCCATTAAAGGAGTATCCTTCACCATAGGGGTAATTACATAGTGTCTTGATTCAGCCCCACACCACCAAGAAGTTTGAGAAGAGACTTCACCTTGCACCTTAACTTCCTTCTTATTACATTGTGAGGTGCCATGGGTTGTTGAGAAACATTTTCAGCAATGAAAGGAAATCTTTTCATAATCCATCGGTTGATGCCATCATCTTTTTCCGACTTTCAATGAGACTTTAGCAGGTAGGCCTTTGGAATAATTGAGTTCAATGCATAAACAGGCACAAGTAGAATTTTCATAATTGATAGTTTCTTTCGAAATGCTATGATACTTACCTAGACCATTTGCAATTGCAATCAAGCACTCAATTTCTCAAGATTGTAGAGGAAGGTAAGGTAGTCTTACCTAGAGGAATGTCGAAGAAAAAGTCTCAGTTTGAGGATCAAAAGAGGGGAACCAAGGCTTCATGCATAGAAAATCTCCCTGGCAGAACCATGGACCTGTGTTGAAGATTAGTTCCTTATCTTCTATAGATTTGAATTCCAAAATAAAAAATCCCTTTGCACATGGATAAATATTGATTTCATCCACCATATACTCTTTCCAATTTTTGCTTATCTAGGCATGAATATTGCACAACTTTGGCCAAATCCTCATAAATCTGCATATCAGGGCGTGGCCTTTTAGATACTCCTCCTTGTCGAAGGCAATGTTGTCCAAAAAAATTTATGGAGCCGAATCAGAGTTTTGAATGTAAAATGGAGGTTTTAGAACACAGGGGTGGGAAGGATAATGGGCTTGGGAAGGGGCCCCTAGCTGTTCCTTCCATATTCACATTTTATCTGGGGCATTGAGACCAGGAGCCTTTTTATATGACTCTGGTTTTCAAGGAGAACCGGCCTCCCCACCCGACGCATACCCTGTAGGATTTGAGGACGTCTGGCCGCGCTCTTTGTAGGGCAAGAAAATAAATCCTCGGTCAATGTCATGGAAGTCTGGGCACACGAAACTCTCACCGATGGTGCAAAGGGGAATGGAGGAGAGGGCACGAAAAAACCCTCGGCAGCATGGGCAGGAGAAAACACAACACATGAAACCATCGCGCAAAGTCTTAACCATTAATTACTAATATTATTGGTGATTTTTTTAAATCACTAGAAATTTGTAGAAAACCTTGGTGAATTATACTTGTATTCAAACAAATAAAATAACATCATTGAAAAATTATGCTTGTATTCAAAAAAATAAAATAATTTTGTTGGCAAATTAAACATGTATTAAAAAAAAAAGTTTTGTTAGAGAATTAAAATTGTATTCAAACAAATAAAATAGGCTCAGTGGTGATTATATAAATATTAAAAACTATAAAATTAATTATTTGGAAAATGTGTTGGTAGGTTTTTGAAAAATCATAATATGGGTGAAAAAATATCAAATGCTAAATGATAATTATTAAGTTACTTGGTAAATTTATAACTTTAAATAGATTTACATATATGTTGTTGGATGATCACAAGTCAATGGCATAAGCTCAATTTTGGGCCAAATTTTTGACACAACCAAATTTGTACATAAAATCTTCAAAATAGAGACAAGTGTCAACAAGTCTTGGGTTTGTGCTCAATGTATCAATAGTTGAAAAGATTTATTTTTCCTTTGGTTGTTGATTCTCTTGGGTTTGTTTTCCAACACTTATCAGATTAATATGTCAAATCACCTACATCGTATTGTTGACACTTATTTCTTATTAGTGTTTTTCTTGTACTAACATTGTATGTCTTATGGTGAATTAAATGTTGAAGGGTTGAGTATTGATGTCTTTGATGGATATCCACTTCATTTGTGGTGATTTTTTTGGTAAGTGAATTTATCTATGGATGTTGTAGATACCCAAAATTGTCCTAGCCTACGAGTAACACTTCAACCCTAATTATCGTCCCTTTTCCTAATGATTAAATAATGTTAAATTATTTAATTATCTAATTCATATTTCCACTATTAATTAAATGTCTTTATGTTAATTAATTCACTTTATCATTATTCTCTTTGATTAATTAAATAAACCTTATTTATTTAATCACATCTTTAGTTATCTTATTCCTCTAAATTAATTAAATAATTATTATTAGTTATTTAATTAACATTCACCCACTTTCTAAATTAAATTATTACTTTAATTATTTAATTATCCTATATTCTCTCAACATTATCCACTCATCAATAAATAAACAAAGAATTTTATTTACTTATCTAATTCCCACTTGCAAATTCCTCAAATAATTAATTCATTTAATTAATTATTATCTCATGCATTTCTACCTTGTTCTTAACAAACACTCTTTTCCAGTTGTCTAGATAATCAATTCCACTTCGCTGATCAATCAAATCAGTTCACTCCCACCCAGTGAGAGTTAATGAAGTAATAAAATATCTTAACTCTTCAATTAATTCTCCATGTAAACAATTAATTGAAATCTTGTATCTAGTTGTAGTCAATTAACTCGTGCATCAATTCCTCTCAAGGATTCTTGACCCTTGATCTTGATCATCCACCTCTTAATCCTGATTGTCCATCCAAATCAATCATTTCTATAAAAGTATCCCTCATTCCTTTGTGAAGGCTTGAAATTTTTCTTACATCTACATTGAGCTTTTTAAAGATTGTGCACACTTAATACCTGAGAGCAAATAAGCAAAATTGAGAAGAGCAATGGAGGGGAATCAACTTTTACATAGAAGTTGAGGTATATCTGATTTATCATTTGATTTTGATTGTCATCTTGTACTTCATTTTTAGGTTAGGGTCTTTGTGGCTTGAATTAGATAGTTTTGTCATTGCTATCGATGATTCATGCCTTCCTCCTAATTTTCCTGATCGAAAAATTGGTGAACCTAACATGAACTAACTATTTTTTTGTTTTAATTTTGACAAATTTTAAGCTATAAGAAGTCCACCACATCTATTCTAAGAAACACTACATTTTTTCTGGAGTGCACCACATCTGAGATATTTTGCACCATATCTAAAGTGTGATGCAAGTGATTTTTTTCACACCACATTCATCATCTTCAACACCACATCTGATTGTGGTTTTGGAATTTTAAGTTTTACTAACAGTTGTTATTTTTTTCATTACACAGTGCTAACAATCATTTTTCTAATATTCTAATAGTGAATTCATCTTATCTGGGTTGTTGGTTTTTATGTTTTTGGTCAATTTTTGTTTTTGCAGGTTCTAAACTAGTGCATCACAACTATTGTGAATTGCACTACAATTGTGAATTTGTGCATCGCACCACTACACCAGAATTACATTCAAATCTGCACAGTAACTGTTGTGAACTGCATCTAACTATGAATCAAAAATAAGGTATAAATTTTGTATTTCTGTGTTTTAAAGCAATATGATTCCAATAGACTATGGTTTTTGGTTGCTGACTTCAAATTTTTAGCTGTGTGGAAATCATTTGGGAGAAGACTTTGAATCAAAAATACTAATCTAATTTCTTGCAGGTTTGATAAATCAAAGATTATTCTATAAACTTGTGTGTTTGTGATTCTTAATTTAGGAACATTTGGAATTGGTGTCCAAAATTGAACAAGACAATCTTCATTTTCCCTTGGTGCTTAAAATTGAACAAGACAATCTTCATGCTTTCAATTGGTGCTTTAAAATTGAACCACACATTTCAATATTTGGTGTAATTAAAATTAACTTGTTTGTTGTATTGTTTGTCATGTTTGGTAGACTAGAGTGTGCATATCCTCTCCCCTTACACTTCATGTGATCTAGGGTGACGAGAAATATCTCTAAGTTTGCACTTGTTCTTATTTTACACTGAAGTATTTTTCTATGTATCTACTCCCCTTGTACCTAGTGCAATCTTGGCTAGTGATAAATAACAACACTATTCCTTTCCTTTTTATTAGGAGGCCTACCTGGGAGTTCATCACCCCAGGGTTCGACCTCAAGCACATTTTTTTTGATGAAATATATAAAGGGGTGAGAGAGAAAGATGAGCTCAATTCACTCATGACATGTCAAGTGTTTCTTCATGGACCTGGGTTATTCCGGATACAAGGAGTTGAGATTTTGATCTTGCATTTGTGTATGAGGTGGTGTTTATGGAGTACCTCCACTACAAACCTTGTTTTTTAGAAGCCTAGGAACCAATCAGTTGTGATTTGTAGTGGTGCAAGGTACAAGTATCATTGCCTAAAGCTACTCAGATATAATATTTTTGGGTTGCTAGCAATAGCCTCTCAAGGAGAAAAATAAGGTGTTCCCATGTCATTGAGCCTGTGTCAACATGACTTCTAGCTACCTGTCAATCTGTAATTAAAGGGTTACAAATAATTTACACTTTACTCCTAATTATAGATTTTATCCTGATTGCAAACAGAATTGCGTGGTTATGTATTTTAACCATTGAAATTATAAAATTGAGTTCACTTATTCCTTTACACAACTTAACTAATTACTTAAATGTCATAATTAATATCTCAAAGAAGGAATTAAAGAAGAATTGGAAAGAATAAGAGAAAATTATAAGACAAAAGAGAAAAGGAGAGATCACGAGTTTGATAACGGAGTTCGCTCAACATGAGCTACGTCTCTCAGCCTGCTTCTCAATGAGGAACCGCTTTATTAATAATGACAAGTTTTAGACCTGCATTACAATTTATTCACAATCTCTCTCAACACCTAAGACTCTTTCGCATTCTCCTTTACTTGAAGGAATACAAAATACAAAGTCTTTGTATTACATCAATCTCCAAAAATTACTTTGCCTAATTTCCTCCCAAAAGAATTGATTAATTCTCTCAAGCCTATACCCCCTTTTTATACAATTACATTTTCTCAATATGGTTAATAACCATATGATTTATAAAATCTTTTCTATCTCCCATTACAAGTAAAAATCTCCAATAATTCCCCCTATTACAACAATAAATCTTTAAAAAAAATCCCCTAATTTCATCATAAAAAATCATTGAAATCCCCTAATAAGCCTTTTAATATCTTTCAAATATAATTTAATCCCTTTGAAAATATCATTAATTGGGCTTATTCAATTTTAAGGAGATTGATTTCTAAATTATAGGGGTTAATATTTTAATTATGGGAGAAATCGACTTTTGATTCTATTTTAAATAGAACCAACCCCTTATCCACTCCAAAAATCACATGTATTGTAGTGGTAGGGAGTGAAAATAGGTGAGAGGAGGTTGCGAGTTCAACCCTTGCCCCCTTTTTGTTCCCTTTAAGTGGTGAAATAGTCAACAAAACAAGCCAACAC
Source organism: Sequoia sempervirens (assembly GCA_007258455.2). NCBI lineage: Eukaryota > Viridiplantae > Streptophyta > Pinopsida > Cupressales > Cupressaceae > Sequoia > Sequoia sempervirens. The sequence continues at coordinate 55,614 of VDFB02103039.1, forward strand.
CATTTACATACTTAGCGGAAAGCTAGGCGAGTTGGTCAGCGAATAAAGTGGTGTATGAGAGGTTGGGGTTTGACCCCCAACCAAACAATTTTATCAAACCGAACAAACTAAACAAAATGACCACCAAAGGAGTGCCGAAAACGTGCCACGTGGCACAGTTTGATTCGCCTACATTTGCCACGTGTCCATCCAGGATTGGTTGAACTCACTATTGTACTACTAACTCATTTGCTTAATCATATGCCACATGTCATAGCTTGGTTGGTCCATGTTATCGATGTGTTGCCATGACATCATGTTGACGTCAGCATGGTCAACCCATTTTGACTGAAACTTTGACTTGGCATAACTTTGTCCTTCAAGCTCTGTTTTTGATGAAATGAACAGTGTTGGACTTGTGGCGATGAGCTCTTCATCATGACACCAATTTTGACCAATTTGGAGATGATGATTTTTTTCCTTTTTGATTGGCCTCTATACCTGGTTTGACCCCAACTTTGACTGAGCATAACTCTCGCGTACAATCTCCTTTTGACATGATTCAAATTACATTAGGATCGTGTCAATGAGCTCTATGCAATGATGCCAGCTTTGTCAAATTCTGAGACTGTGAAATTTTTGGTCTTTTGGATCCTCCTAGATCATTCCTTCCAATTGAGAAGCTTTTGGATCTCCAAAAGTTTTTTTTTACATAGAATTTAAGTGAGGGTGTCATTGCCTCACTTTCCCAGTATCATCTATCCACCTGCTAGAATTTTGATCATCTGACTCATCACAAACAAGATGAAAAATGAGATAGCATAGTTAATACAATCAACTAAATACCCATCAATACTCATTGTCGTGTCCACTATCCACATAGAACTAACTAGTAGAATGACAAGCAACAATACTGAATATATTGATGTGAAGGAAAAAGTATCAACTTGTTGAATCTCCTGAACAGAAACATCATTAGAAAATGAATCATTCAAACCCTCTTTTTCCACCTTAGGCTGAAGGCTTAAATGTGCTTGCAACTGATCCTCACATTGTGTTGTCTGTGACACCTTATTAGGATTAGAAATTGTCTCATTTTCATGCTTAATATCACTAGTTGTTACAGACATGAGGGTCAATGTCTTGCTAGAATTTACAACCATTTTCAAATACCCTGTGTTTACAATAGATTTATCACTCTTCATGCGATGATTTTTTACAATGAATTCAATTCCATCCTTAAACAAATGATACCTATTATGTTACCTGTAGAAAATGGCTTTTTTGTCATACAAGCAAGGACTTCCCAAAACCATCCCATAGATGTCAAGTGAAATTACATCTAAATCTACCTCATCTACAAACTTGGATGTGATTGAAAATCGAAGTTTACATTGCCTTGACACATGTAACCAAGCATTATCATGCACCCAACCCAATGGATGTGGTTTAGGATGAGGCATTGTTTTTAATCCCAATTGCTTAACAACTTGTTCAAAGATTAAATTTACTTGTGATCCACTATCTATGAGTGTATCAATTTTACTCTATTTTGCAATAGTCCTTATATGAAACAATTCATTCCTTTTACTTTCAATAGGGATCTCATTATTCTTTACAAAAGAAGCATGGGAACTAGTACTAGCAATAGGAACAATACCTTTATACCCACAACTGTTATATTGGTTTCATCATAGGAATCTGATATGAGGTCTTGCATGATGGATGGAGTCTTTTTCTTACCCTTTCGATCCTTGAACTACTTTGGTTTCTAATCGGGATGCAATTTCCAACATTTTGCATCTTTGTGCCCTTTCTTTTTGCAGTGTGAGCAATGAGGCTTTTCCTCCTCTTTCTTTACAGAACTTGTCTGCTGCATTTCCTTCTTCCCTTTCTTGCTTTCTTTATGCTTATCGAATTCCATTAAGAGACTATTCTTCATGCTTGTTTCAAGATGAATGGCTTGCACACTAACTTCATCAAGGTTAGTTGGATTGAACTTAAGTATTGTATGCCTCAATTTTTCATGCAATCCACCTATATACTTCAACAAAGTTTCTTGCATGTATAAAGGAATGCCCAAAATTAAAGCTTTGTTCCTAAACTCCTGTGTATATTCTTGTACACTTTGTCCTTTCTCTTGCCTTAATGATTTCCAATTCATTACTACTTTTTGCATGTGTCCTAATGGATAAAATTGTTTCTTAAGTGCAGTTGTAAACTCAAACCAAGAAGAAATGATTTTACCATATCGGTTGAGATCTTCTTGAGTTTTTCTCTCCCACAAAATTAGAGTTGTGCCTCCCAAGCGAAGAGTGGCTAATTGGATTTTTGAAGCATCATCAATGAACTTTTTTACCTTGCAATAAAATTCAACTTGCTTTATCCAATTTTCAAGTTTCTCTACATATAGTTCTCCATTATAGGTTGGAAAATAAAATTTAACATCAAGTTTTAACAAAGGTGAATTTGATTCTGACTGTACAGGTTGTTTCTTATTGGGGGAAGACGAAGAAAAAGAAGATGAGGAAGAAGAAGAAAATGAAGAAGATAGGGATGGGGGTTCAGGAGGGTCACTACCACCTCCTACTCCTTTGACTTTGCCGTCTTTCAAAGAGGATTCACCTTCCTCTCTATTTTTCCTCTCTTTTTTCTTCTGATGGTCTTTGTACAATTCTTCCACCATCATCTTCATATCTAGGAATGCTTTGCGAAACAATTCTTCGTTCTCAAATATTTTAGGACTAGAAGGTTTTCCTTCTTTCAGTTGCTCCATAGCTTGTCTTAGAGTAACTCACCTCGATCCAATCTCTGGATTGAACTCTTCAAGTGCACCTTCTCCTCGCTTAATTTCAACCTAGTTATCATCCACCACTTGCAATTTTTCTTGTTAAACTGCTTTGATACCAAACTTGATCTATAATTAAGGGGTTACAAATAATTTGCACTTTACTCCTAATTATAGATTTTATCCCGATCACAAACAAAATTGTGTGGTTATGTATTTTAACTGTTGAAATTAAAAAATTGAGTTCACTTATTCCTTTACACAACTTAACTAGTTGCGTAAATGTCATAATTAATATCTCAAAGAAGGAATTAAAGAAGAACTAGAAAGAATAAGAGAAAATTATAAGAAAAAAGAGAAGAAGAGAGATCACAAGCTTGATAACGGAGTTTGCTCAACATGAGCTACATCTTCGGGTCTGCTTCTCAATGAGGAACTTATTTATTAATGATGACAAGCTTTAACTGCTTTTTTACACCATCCAAGCTTTAGACCTGCATTACAGTTTCTTCACAATCTCTCTCAACACCTAAGACTCTCACATTCTCCTTTACTTGAAGGAATAAAAAATACAAAGTCTTTGTGTTACATCAATCTCCAAAAATTACTTTGCCTAATTTCCTCCCAAAAGAATTGATTAATTCTCTCAAGCCTATACTCCCCTTTTTATACAATTACATTTTCTCAATATAGTTAATAACCATATGATTTACAAAATCTTTCCTATCTCCCATTACAAGTAAAATTATCCAACAATTCCCCCTATTACAAAGGTAAATCTTTAAAAAAAATCCCCTAATTACATCATAGAAATCATTTAAATACCTTGATAAGCCTTTTAATATCTTTCAAATATAATTTAAGCCCTTTGAAAATATCATTAATCGGGCTTATTCAATTTTAAGGAGATTTATTTCTAAATTATAGGGGTTAATATTTTAATTATGGGAGAAATCAGCTCTTGATTCCATTTTAAATAGAACCAACCCATTATCCACTCCAAAAATCACATGTAGTGTAGTGGTAGGGAGTGAAAATAGGTGAGAGGAGGTTGCGAGTTCAACCCTTGCCCACTTTTTGTGCCCTTTATGTGGTGAAATAATCAACAACAAAAAACCAATGCCATTTGCATACTTAGTGGAAAGCTAAGCGAGTTGGTCGGCGGATAAAGTGGTGTATGAGAGGTTGACCCCCAACCAAACAATTTTATCAAACCGAATAAACTGAACAAACTGACCATTGGAGGAGTGTCGAAAACATGCCACGTGGCACAGTTTGATTCACCTACATCTACCACATGTCCATCCAAGATTGGTCAAAATTGTTGTCATACTGCTGAATCACTTGCTCAGCCATATGCCATGTGTCACAGCCTAGTTGGTCCATGTCATTGGTGTGTTGACATCAGCATGGTCAACCCATTTTGACTGAAACTTTGGCTTGGCATAACTTTGTCCTATGAGCTTCGCTTTTGATGAAACGAATGGTGTTGGACTTGTGGCAATGAGCTCTTCATCATGACACCAATTTTGACCAATTTGGAGATAAATTTTTTTTTCCTTTTTGATTGGCCTCTATACCCGGTTTGACCCCAACTTTGACTGAGTGTAACTCTCGCATACGATCTCCTTTTGACACGATTAAAATTTCATCAGGATCGTGTCGACGAGCTCTATGTGATGATTCCAGCTTCATCAGATTCTAATACTGTGAAATTTTTGGTCTTTTGGATACTCCTAGATCACTCGCTCTCATATAGAAAAGGTATTGAATAATTATTTATAATTGTTTAACTATCCAATATTTCAAATTATTTATCACTTTATTGTGAGGTGTGCCTACTACAAGTTTACATACCTCCTTAATTAGCTAGGTTGTGCTTGCTTCTAAGTGTCTTGAGTTTGTTCTTACCAATGAAACCATTGGAGATTTGGCTCTTAATAATTTTACCCAAGTGTCAACGAGTCAACAACCAAATTTGTATTTTGAGTGCTTATTGTTTTTTGTCCTAAAATTGAAACTATCCAAAACAAATCACTTAGAAACCTCATATTTTAGGTCAAAAATTAGTAAACTACATCTATGAGAGAATGAACCGCAACTATCAAGTCCTGAACCACATTTTTTAGTTTTTGAGCCACAACTATTAGAAAACCAGAACACTACATCTATGACCTTTAGCACCGCATCTGTCAAATTAGTCTGGTTCATCTATCTATGCTAAAAATTTAGTCAATTCCATAGGATCCAATTTACAACCCTAATTTAGAAAATAACCTCACATACAAACTAGAGACTTTTCCAATTTTTCCTTTTCTTTCAACACTTTTCCCATTTTCCTAGTATAGATTGCATCCCTTAGCGTAGCATTTGTCATAAAACATCATAGATAGTAACCTTTGTCCATAGAAATCAGGAAACTTACCAAATCTTGATCAGGCTAAAGTCATCTATTGGAGTGTCTTGACCTCATAATTTTTTATCTATCTTATCCACAAATTGAGCCTTAAACTCACAAGTCTAGTACCTTGAGGTCCTAATATTTTGATCTATTACCTTGATCAATCATTGTTTTTCTAGTATCCTTTTCACATCTCAAAGTCAAAATCCATAAAATCCCAAAAACATATTCTAATATTCTTATCATTTTGCATCCTTATATCCAAAAAACCCAAAAACATAGTGTAATTTCATTTTATTCATATCTTGCATACATCCAAAAAAAAAATTTAAAAAAAAATAGTCTCAAGTCTTATATGGTCTTCACTAGGTCACAAAGGAAAAGAAAAGTCATGGATCACTCAGCTGACCCTAACTTCAATCCCACTAGCACCATGTGTTTTGGGTCATCTTCAAACAAACCAAAAAGGTCACAATCTTAGATTACGTCACATTTTAACAATTATACCTATGAATGAGGTGGAACAAGGCTTAACCCAAGAATAAATTGGCAATACCTTGCAAGATCCTCAGAGATTGCAAATTATAGAGGAGCTCATAGCTACAAACCCTAATAGATACTTTTTTGGCTAGACTTCCTTCCAGTTTTGATGTCACTATACTATTAGAACATCCACCATACATTACACAACAAGAATAGGGTGACCTTAATAGTACAACCCCACCTCAACATGCTAGCTTATCACAATTACATACAAGTTTTCCCTTGGGAGGAACCTCACACAATGAAACAATAGTCAATACACCTCCTACACCAAAGTTTTGCAACAAGATCATGAATCCATTGTTCAATACATCACCAACATCTTAGACTTTGGGTCCACAAACTACAATCCATTATCACATACATCTCAGACTATGGGTTCACAATCAACCAATCCATTTTCCAGTTCATCACAAACTATAACACCACAAACCAATACTACATCGACGAGTCAAAACATGACAAATCAAAATCCATATGCTAAAACGTGAAGTACATTCATTTCCTTCTTAGGAACACAATCAAATACAACCAATACTGTGCAAAACACAAATGTACCTCTGATTTATTCAGGAACCTTTTTTGGGTCAAGTCAAAACATAAATTCACAACCACCTCAACAAAAAATTAATTAAAATACTGTATTCACATGAAATTTGCAATAATAAAATCAACCTCAACTGCAACATAACTTCAGTACATTAAACACAAACACCCATGCTTTTGCATCAACTATGAATTATCAACACACTAATCCATTTGTGAATAGTGTACAAACTCAAACGAGCACAAATGCATTACTATCACCTATGGAGACTTTAGCGTAGTAAATCCAAACCTTGCAACAACAAATCTCCAACATGAAAGTAATAGGAACAAAGAAGACCTACTCTATTGAGGAATTGTGTCCTTATCCTTTTGATTAGAGTATATACATGCCTCCCTTTCCCCAACACTTTAGCGTACCAAAATTCAACAAATACAAGGGAAAGGGATAGCTTGTCAAGCATGTACGAGAGTTTCAACCTCTTGCATGGATGTTACATATGAACATACATACTTGATGTGACTTTTCCCACAAAGTCTCATGGGATAAGCACCCAATTGGTTTGCACATTCACCTCTCGGTATAAGGACATGGAGCGAATTGGATAATAAATTCATCACACACTTCTCCTACAATATTGAAAGTGATATAACCATAGTAAAATTGTTCCAAACAAAACAAAAAGGAGAATAATTTACCTCATTCCTCCAGAGATGGAGAAGCATGGCTAGAAAATTCCCATATGACAGATACCCAAAAAGTAATTGGTACACATTTTTGTGGAAAATATCAATTTAGAGCTAATGTACCAACTCCAAATTCATTGTTGCAATACATTTGAGGAGGTCATCAAGAAAGAAGTTTTCATTAAGAAGGAACTTGCTACAAAAGGATTAGTTAAAAATTTCATAGAAAATCAAAACCTTAATACTTCTAGTGACAAAAGAAAATTCTAGTCTAGAAATAAGAATGTCATGAATGATGTGGTAGTAGACACAAAAGTGATAAACAAAGGACATCCCAAAATTAGTATTAAAGGAGCATCTACATCAAATAATGATCCTCAATTGTAAAATCATGAACAATCAACAAACGTAGTCCAAAATAATCCACAACGATGAGGTCCTCAAAGGACAAATCCTAAAAGACGAACATACACACCCCTCAGGATATCCATTGAGTCATTTTTGAAGAAATTATTGTAATAAAATGTCATCCACCTCGTAGAAGTCAGGCACTAAGAACTAGGACACTTGAAACCAGCCTAGTAGAATGATAATGACTTTTGCGAGTACCATAGAACAAAATGACATGATAAGACCTCATCATGCTTCAAACTCAAAAACATCATTCAAGATCTTATCGACCAAGGTGAAATATCCATATAAAATTCACAGGGGTCCTCAAATAATTATCATACCATTTTTAAAGATCCCCTATAGAATCATGGGTCTAGAAAATCATCTAGTTTAGGAACTAATGCAAAGGACCAAGCCAATTATACCTGTGTAGCTCATGAATATACTGTGAACAATATCTAATCATCCAATAATAATGTATCCATCATAACCATGAAGAAGAAGAATCAGAATGCATCATTACAACCCAAAGATGCAACATGACCCTACAAGGGGCCATTTCTAATACTCAACTGAAGAGTCAATACAACCTTTTAGATAATCTAGGGAAAACCCCTACTCAAATGTCAATTCTTTAGTTTCTACGCATCTCTCTTGATCATAAGGTAATCCTAGATAAATAATTATATGATTCTTTTGTTCCAACCAATCTAAATGTAAACCATTTTTAGGCCATGGTAGGGTCCTTAGCTACCACCCATCACATAACATTCATAGAGCATGATTGTATTTTTCCAAAGCCTAATCAAAACAAACCTTTACATCTTGAATTATACATCAATAAATATAAAATCAGATGAGTTTTGATAGATGGTGGAGTTGGGTTGAACATTTGTACTTTAAAAATAGTTACTACCAAGGGGATTCTCTGAGGCTAGTATAGATGAGTCAAAAATTGTGATAAGAGCATATGATGATGTCAAGCACTCCTCAAAGGGCGTCATTGTCTTTCCAATCAGAGTGGGTTATGCTATATAAGATACAATTTTTTAGGTTCTAGACCTAGACTTGCCTTATAACCTTCTACTTGGACACCCATGGATTCATGCCATGAAGTCTGTTCCTTCAAACTATCATCAATGTCTAAAGTTTCCATATAATGGAACATAGATTACTATTTCTAGTGATCCTAACCCATTCGAATACTACAACAAATTGAAGGGTACCCCTAAACATAAAGTACCTAGTCATAGGGAAGGATCACCTTCCACCTCCTCACATTCTATTTACCCTTCTTCCTGAAATAAAAAGATTAGGGTTTTTGTTTGAAAAGGGGGGGTTCACCAAAATTATAATAAATAGACCTATTTTCCTTTATTTCATTAGGAAATGAGATCCACACAATGAATTGATTATCAACCCTTAGGTGAATCAAGTCAAAGTGAGAATCTACAAATTTCCTTATGACTAAAGGACAGGGGTCAAGGTAAAACAACACTTTGGGGAGAAAAAATAGAAATATAAAATCAACACCAAAATGAAATCTAACACTTGAAACAACAATATTAAATTCAATACTAGTAAGACCAAAAAATAGATTGTGGATCTGATAAGGGAAAAGAATTGTGTACCAGTCACCAAAAGTTCTTTTCAAAAGTTGATCTAAGACTCATTCACCCACCGGTGAATGGGTCCAAGTGTAGGGTTTTTCTGAAGCTTTTAGGAGCCTCTTATGCAGATCTGAATCTCTCAATTTTCCTAGGTTTCACAATCATAATGTTAGAAATGACTTTGGGATCTTAGTTTCCGTGAGATGACAACAATTTTGACAAATTTTTCAACTTTTTCAACTTTGTAAATCTTGCACTTTAAAATATCTTCAAGTCTTCTTCAACCTAAATATGTAATCACACATACAAGAGAGAAAAAATGTTTGTTTTGGGTGAATAGGGTTTTTCCTTGGTCAAACCCTATTTTGGTAATCAAACCTTGAAATGAATGAAACATGAAAGAGGGAATGAAGAATGAAACCTTGACAATGGATATCTTAGGAGGTATGCAACTTGCATGAGATGGTTGAATTGAATGTAGATCTTGACACTTGAATCTTGCTTGAAATGATACTTTGAATGCTTCAATTTATCATGAAACCTACATCACACTGTTAGCTCCAAAAACATGCATGATACAAGAATACTTTGACATGATGAATAGATCTTGAATGCTGCAATAAAAATCTGATATATTTTCTCTTGAATGCCCTTGATCATAAACTTTTCTATACTTTTTCTCACTTGAAATTGCTAGGTTGCTTCTCTTGAAATTTAAGGTGAAACATAGTGAAATAACCTTATATTTGTAGGTATGTATCCTTAATTTCCCAAAATTCAAATATCACAAGCCAACATTGAATTATGGATTTAGAAATGTTAAAATACTGTCAAAAACAAATTTTAAATTTAGGTCCTAAGGTTTAGGGAGGACCCATTCGCCCATGGGTGAATGGGTCCTATGTCCATTAACCTAGGACACACATTTCTCAATGTAAAGTGTTATGTTTAGGAATTATTTATTATCAGGTTTCCTCTTCGGAAAATTTAATTTGATAGGCTTGTAAATGAATTAAAGTGTTAATTAAGGAATAATTAAGCTCAATTAATTAAGAGGGCCCAAATAAGTGTGTAAATTTAAAGTACATTTAACAACACTAAATTAAGGCATTATTAAGTCCAATTTTAATAAAGAGGGCCCAAACAAGTGAGAAAATGTAAAGGGTTACATTTTTCTACACTACATTTAGCCCCCACTTTAGTGAGAGGATGACTTTGCATCAAACTCACACTAAAGTAGACAATCAAGAGATTTCTAATTGTACCATCTTTGGAAGGATAAGACGACAAAGATCAAGGAAGGTGAAGCCTCCAAGATCTAAGATCTCATGGAAAAACAAAAAAAGGCACAAGGAGACACGTTCCTTTGTTAAACATATATATATATATATATATATATGTATGCAGCAATGACAAGATACTTAATCATACAATGCCAAAGACTCAAAGAAAGAGAAAAAGGAAAAGGAAAAGGGAATATCAAGCCTCGATTGTCCAACACGATGTGGAACATGCCTCAATTGTTTGTCCAAAAAATATTTGCAAGTGGAACTCGATGTCCATTATGCAAACAACAATGCACACTTACACGAGATGGTGAAACTTTGTTGTCCACTAGGTGAGCCCCCAAGGATGGAAAATGAGAGAATCTTATTAAGCTCCCATACCATGTACCAAATTTATACCTCTGATAACTTGAATAAGGCACCACACAATACAAACTTTGAGCTCCATAAGGCTTAGCAAGTTGCAATATTCTAAACACTCATGAATAAAATTAAAATAAGATAAGACATGTTCAAAGGGGTTTTTCATAGTTCATGTAAGGTATCCTCTTAGGGAACATCATTCCTAATGTCTCCAAGAGAGGACAAGACAAGTCTAGGATAAAAGATTCACAACTTAGGGAATGCAACACGTAGCATCACCACTAAGAGGAAATTTGTATGCCAAGAAAGGTCACACTCTTGGAGGACATCAAACCCAATGACACCACCAAGAAGAAGACACCTCATAAGGAGACCATGCAATGAAACATGAGGAATAGTCCAAGATCTCCAAAATGATAATGCCAATGTATGCCCCCACTTTAAATAAATTGCTAACACCATGATGTGAGCAATTACTTTAAAGTAGAAAATGATAAATGCTAACAATAAAGAAGAAATGAGAGCTTATTTGGAAATCTTTATGCCAATTCATATGTTTCCAAATGAAGTTGTGTCATGAAGAAGGAAGAGGTTGCCCCAAAAATGAAATCCCAAAATAACATAAGGGATCCACGAATTCGAGGTCAGCATGTCTTTGCTACAATGATATTATAGAGCTTGGAAACGTCATCATTCCCAAAATAACTTGTGGAACAGGAAGACTGACACATAGAGAGAAAAAATAAAGAAAATCCTTTTAGGTCAACATGGAAGAGACCTAAATTTCTTGAATCCTTGTGTCATCCACAAAAGGAAAACACAAGAAAAAGGAAAAGATAAAGATTTATGAAATATAGAAGAATGAAGATACAAATAGAGGAATGAACATGAAGATACATAAAATAGAATAGTACGAGGGATCACATTATGCACATGCAATCACAAAAATAATATGCAAAAGAAAACAAAGATAATACTAGTAAGGCACATGCGATCCAACCTATAGCAGGTCATTCACATCCCAATCTTGTTCATCATATGCAGAAGGTGGACAACTAGCCAAAGGGAAAACATAAAGTACCAAACTAGGACAAGCTGTAACATACAACCCTTGAATGAAGTAAAAATTTATAAGTTTTCGCCTTTTGAGTAAATTAACTAAGTAACAAGCCATTGCAATAAAAAAATTATTTTCTTTATTGATAATTTTCAAACAAGATGCATAACATAATACAACATGAATATCATTTCATTCCAACAATTCCATAAGTTACAACAATACAAGAATACATACATTTGCATACATAGCTCAAAGAGCTTTAGAACAAATAGTTGTAAAACGGTCCAGGATCCTTCCTTTCAAATCTTGGTTCTTCTGTCACCTGTTGTGGGGGAGAAGCATCACTCAAGCACTTTTCTACCAACCATGGACTCATAATTTATCACCCCACACATCTATCATTCGATAGATGGCCCTTCCCTTCGACGAAGAGATTGGTAGAGTAAACGATAACGACAACCAACTGAGCATAATGTTGTGTCCTACATAACTAGAATTTGTAATCCCACAATCTCAGAATAGCATGTAATACTAGATCACAGTGAACTAATAGTGTAGTCTCAATAGTCACACAATCTAGAGTGTAGTCTTGGACATTCACACTACTTTGGCCAAAGTGTTCTCATTTAGTACTTCAAATGAAGTCATCTATCACATACACTACTTAGGGTCGATTTGACTTAAGGCTATCTTAAGCTATGCATAGGTATTTCCTACAATGGATAGTCTATCATCCCAGAGATAACCTACATACTTGGAATTAACCTACTTACAAGTAAGTACACAAACTCCCTCCCATATTGGATTATCTATCCTAGGAGTAAACACAAGCTTTCCTAGATAAATCAATAACTTAGCTAAGTGTACCATATGTGTCTTTCATGTTCAATCATGCCTAGTATATAATACCTATGATAAACACCCATCTCCTACTATGGAGTACTTAAAAATACATTATGAAAATAACATAAAATATTCAATTTCCTTTTCAAGACACTCTAATTTCTCTAATGTACATACCGGAATAGACATCTCAACCATGCATGTAAGACACATCATTCAAAAGTAAAATAACAGAGAAGAAGAGATCCCCATGCATGTTATCGCTTATCTAGACAAATGGTAGCAATGCAACCCTTTCCAACAGTAGCAAGCTTGATAAATAGATTCTCAAGAATTTCACAGATAAAATCTATCTCTCAAGTTGATAGCTTACTCCTCTCAAATATATCTTCCTCACAAACTAAATAGAACTCACTCCGTTTCTCTCTCATAATGTAAAATAGAGTATGGCTGAAAAGAATGAAGAATAAGGAATTGCAAAAGATGTGTAATCTTGTGGAAGAATGCATCCCTTCCAAATGAAATGGATTAGCTATTTATAAAGCAACTTGGTAACCTCATAGCCTACAGATTAGGCATGTTAATGGACAAAAAGCTCCATGAAAAGCAACACATGAAACACAGTAGAAAGATGGTGACTTCCTAAGTTAATACCCAACATAATCACCTACAGGTCGACTTGCTCATTAACAAGAATCTAAAGACTTATTCAATCTACATATCCTCAATTCAAATTGTATACATCTGCAGAAATTTGGTTTCCAAAGGTGGCGCCAACTTCATCCACACTCACTCTTGTTTGGCACGATTTCATTTCCAAAAGAAATAGTGAACTACCAATTCATAACAACAAGCATTATGAACTTGCATGAGTCAGCTTTGAGTTGATAAATACGTTTGACAAAGTCTCCAACAGATGTAAATATCATAGCAAATATGTTTACTAAGTCAAAGTTGATGTTTACTTAGGTGTCGACTAAGTCCATCGACATCAGACAACAAGTCAAAATGCAATATAAGTGTTTCATATCATGTGGCAGAAAGAGTGAGAATCAATTTCACAAAACAGTCATAAGCTATTTTATTGGCCTCTTAAAACATAGTCTAAAGTGACTATAATCGACCTCCAATATCATAGTCTTTATTGACTATAATCAGGTTTTATAAATTGGCTTCTATCAAAGTAAGTGATAGTCAATTTCTATTATCATATATATCCGTTAATATATATACATATATATATATAAGAGTACATGCAAAATAGTATATAATAAACACATTATATTGAATCTATGCATTTATATATATGTATAAATGTATATACCTCTATGTACATGTATATGTATGAGTGTGTCCATCCACCAATGTACATGTGTATCGATATACATATACATATGGATATGTGTGTATAATATACATATATATGTTCACATCTAATTCACATATAGCCATTCACAATTACCATCATATTGATAAATGTTTGTGTGGTACATCTATACATGTGCATATACATGTCGTTAGATCCCATTGACATGTATGTGCATATACATACACATACTCCACATACATCCCACTTGTCAATATAAATATAATAGTAAAAGAAATATCTGAAAAGCTTAATAGATAAACATCACCCCATAATGCATGTACTAGTAAACAAGACTCACAAATGTAGACATATCAGCTAAGTATGACTTACCAACTACCCACAAACTAACTCAACTCAACCATTCTAATGTGGTGTGTGTATATGCTCAGATAGTTTACTTTTACCGGTTTCCCAACCAAGATCTTCTCTTGAGTGATACTTCCCCTTCGCCTGGAGGAATAGAACATATACCTGCATCCACTAACACATGCACATGGTAGCCAATTGTTCACAACATATGCAGTATACATAAACATCTCCAAAGTTAGAATAATAATTCAATAATCATCCATTCACATATATGCAGTATTTCTCCATGAAATAACATCATATTGATAACAAGGTACGATCATAATTTATTTATCTCCAAAATTCACATTACATTCATATTTACCCTATGTACTATTAGTAAATAGTAACTACACAAGTGGGGTGTAACATACTCCCCCCCTTATGAATCATCATCCCCGGTGACTTTAGGTATTACTAAAACATAACAACTAACAACACATTCAAACATCCTCAAAAGCACTAAGAATATGAGGAAATTTTTGTTGAATTTTTGTATAGTCCTCCCAAGCAGCAAAGTCTTTTGTGTACTGGTCCCACTAGACTTTGCACTGCAAGACCTCTCTGTTATGCAAGCATAGTGTACGTGTTCCTAGCACCTTGATGGGATCAATAGTTACTACTTTGGGGTCTCGTACCCGTAAAGCATTCCAATCAATTACATGATTATCCCCTGGTATGTACTTTTTAAGGTAGGACACATGGAAGATGTTATGCATTCTACCAAGAGTTGGTGGCAACGCGATTCGATTAGCTACTAGATCACTTCCTCAAGAATCTCAAAAGGTCCAACATAATATGGGGCTAACTTAGAAGACTTTCCAAATTTAATGGAGCTCTTGTGAGGTTTCACTCTCAACAATACTTTGTCACCTAAGGCAGAATTACAGGGCACTCTCTTAGCATCAGTGTAGCTTTTATGTCTATCATTAGCTTCAGCCAGCCTCTGCTTAACAATCTTAACTTGTTCATCCATTTTAGCCAACATATCTAGCCCAAGACTCACTCAATCCTCAATTTTATCCCAACTTATAGGAGTTTGTCACTTTCAGCCATACGAAGCTTCGAAAGGAGTCATCTTTATCATACAATGATAAGAGTTATTGTAAGAAAATTCAATTAAGGATAAGTAATCTTCCCACTTGTACTGTTGATCCATGTAATACATCCTAAGTAGGTCTTCCAATACTTGATTCACCCTTTCAGTTTTCCCATCCATTTCTGGATGATATCCTGAGCTAATATTCAACTGAGTTCCTAGTGCAGAAAACAAGGTTTGCCAAAACCTAGAAGTGACTTGTGCATCCCTATCAGAAATAACCTTTTTAGGAATCCTATGCAATCTAAACACTTCTTGTACAAATTTTCTTGCTATGACAGGTGCTCCATCAGTTAGGTTCTTGGGTATAAAATGTGCTACTTTGGTAAGCTTATCTACAACCACAAGAATGGCATTGTGCTTATTCCTTGACATAGGCAATCCTTGCACAAATTCCATACTTATGACTTGCCACTTCCTCTTTGGTATATCGTGTGGGTATAACAATCTTGCAAGATGATGATGCTCATCTTTCACCCTCTGAAACTCAAGACACCTAGCCACAAAACTAGTGGCATCTCCCTTCATTCCCTTCCATAAGTATAATGGTTTTACATCAGCCATCATTGTTGTCACTCCAGGATGTCCAAAGTATGGTGCTTCGTGTATTTCCTTCCATACTAGATTTCTTAATTATTTTACTCCAGGTACATACATTCTACCCTTACATCTAAGTAATCCATTAGGTTTAAAATGAAAACCTTCATACCTAGAATTTTGTGGATTATCAGTGAGTTATTGCTTAACTTGCAAGTAATACTCATCCTCCTTGCACTTTTGGAGTACTTGCCCCTTAAAATCGGTTTGAATTGTTACTATAGAAGCAATGTGGCATCTTCAACTTAATGCGTCGACAACCTAATTCTCTTTCCCTTTAATATAACTGATATTAAAATCATATTCAATTATTAACTATAATCATATTCTCTATTTAGCATTCAAATTAGGTTGAGTAAAAAGGTACTTTAACCTATTATGGTCAGTTTTCATCTCAAAGGGTTTTCCTAACAAATAGTGTCTCCACATTTGCAATGCGTAGACTACAACTACTAATTCTAAATCATGTGGTGCATAATTCATCTCATAAGGTTTCAGCTTCCTAGATTCATAAGCAATTACTTGCCCATCTTGCATTGATACACCTAACCCTTCTTTGCATGCATCTATGATAACCATAAAGTTACCTTCAGGATCTGGTACTTTTAAGATTGGTGTGGTGGTAATTTCTCTTTGAGTAGGTCAAAACCCTCTTGACACTTCTCATTCCATTCAAATCTCTTTCCTTTATTTTTTAAAGAAGTAATCAGGAAAGTGATCTTAGAGAAGTTTGTAACAAACTTCTGATAATACACTGCTAATCCCATGAAACTTCTTACCTCTGACACATTCTTAGGTACAAGCCACTCAAGTACTACCTTGATCTTAGCTGGATCTATAAAAATTCCATCTACCGAGATCAGATGACCCAAATAATTTACCCTCTTCTGGAAGAATGTACACTTGGAAAGTTTACCATACAACCTATGTTCTCTTAGACATTGTAGGACCATTTCTAAATGCTTGCATTTCTCTTCCTCATTTCTAGAATAAATTAAGATATCATCTAGAAAAGCATACAAATTTATCAAGGTAACCCTAAACACACTATTCATTAGGTTCATAAATGCTATAGGTGCATTTGTTAAACCAAAAGGTAAAACGGTGAATTCATAGTGTCCATATCTAGTTCAAAATGTAGTTTTAAAGATATCTTCATCCTTAACCCTCAATTGGTGATATCCTGATCTCAGATCTATTTTAGAGAATATGACAGCTCCCCTCATTTGATCAAAAAGGTCGTCAATGTGTGGCAATCGATGCTTGCTATTAACCGTAGCTTTGTTAAGCATATGATAGTTGATGCACAAATGCAAGGTACCATCCTTATTTTTGAAAAATATGATTGGTGCTCCCCAAGGTGATACACTTGGTCTTATCAATCCTTTTGACAAAAAATCATCCAATTATGTATTAAGTTCCATAAGTTTAGTGGTTGTCATCTTATAGGGTACCTTAGAAATAGGTTCTGACCCTAGAATTATATCTATAGAGAAATCAATTATTCTTTTCGGAGATTACCGAGTGACTCATCTAGAAACACATCCAAAAAATTCCTCAATATTGGATACTTCTCCATATTTGATTTTCTAGTTTCATCTATTTCATCATCTTCTAGTTCTTGTAAACTCTGGAACTCTGCATCATCACTATCCTTTCCAAGTTCTTCAATCTTTATGGCGAAGAGTTTACACCCTTTCTTCTTAGCTTTTATAAGTTGCGTTTTTGTAATTTGTTGAATCCTAACCTCTCTAGGTATCCCTCAAAATTTAACTTGATTTCCAAAACCATCTAGGCATTCTATAGTATTAGCATGGAAATCTACCTTAGCCCTATGTTTCCACAACCAATTCATACCTAGGATAACATCATATGATCCTATAGGTGCAACATAAAGGTTTACTTCTGTAGAAAAACTAGGTAGTTCTATCCTAGCCTCGAATAGACATATATCCACCTTTTCTCTTGTCTAGTTTGCATACTCTACATCCCAATAAATTGTCATGTGTCATGCATTCCTAGATAATTGTTTAGCTATTCTAGGTGAAATGAAATTCTTAGTTGCACCAGTATCAATAAGAACATAAATAGGTAAGCCAAAAAAAATACCTGGAATTTCAACTAGAGTTACTTGGTACTCTGCCTAATGATCATCCATTGTTGAATGTATCTTATGCTGAAACATTTCTTGTTGGGTGGGTAATGGATTACTCCATGGTCACGATCCAGAAGTTTTATTAGGACACTCACTAGCAAAGTGGTCCCCTCTACATATAAAACATCCTATAGCCAACCCTCTTTTCCCTATGGTTTCCCTAGACTTATTAATATTTTCATTAGCCTTATTGGTATTACCCATTCTAGAATCATTCATTTTTTTCTCTCTCCTAGTCTCCTTTCCATTATTGTAGAATATTTTTCTCTTTTTCCTTGGAAAATTTTATAACGATTCCACCTTCTTTGGAACTATCTTGTCAAGAACTTCCACATCCTTCTTTTTCTCTTTTCTTTCTTAACAAGTGGAATTAGCCCTAAGCCTTTGCTCTTGCTTAATTGATTTCTCATATACAAGATTCATTGTTGTTGGACCATGCATATCCACTTATCCTCCAATCTAACTGGTAAGTCCCATTATAAATTTCCTAATGCAGAAGCGCTCATCCTTATGATATATGGGAACATAGCGCAAAATTCGGGTGAACTTCTCCCAATATTCGTTGACCGTCGTATTACCTTGTCTTAAACCTTGGAAATCCAAGATTTTTTGGTCATAGTATAGTTGTGGAAACCATCTTTTGTGGAAAATATCCACAAATTCTCCCCATGTTAGCTTCCATGAGTTGATATTAAGTTCCAACTTCTTGTTCATCCACTAGTTAGAGGCTTCCCCTGCTAACTGATATGCACCCCATGTGGCTTTAGTAACCTCATCATAGTTTCATATTTCAAAATACTTTTCCATTTGGACAATCCATACCTCAGCTTCATCTCCTCCATCACTTCCATCAAACTTGGGTGGGATTATCTTCTTCATGTCCCTAGAAATTTTTGAAGCCATGAGCTTCTTATTCCTTTCTACAGATGGCGTTGGTGATTTTTCTTTCTCATGATTATGGGTTTCATTATTCCCATGGGAAGAGTTTTTCCCTTCATGCTCATTAATGGTTACTTCCTTTTCTACCCTATCCTTAACTCTTTCTTGTTCAAGGTTAGCCAACCTCTCCAAGATTTGGTCAAGCCTAGCCTCTACTCCAGTGGTTCCTTGTCCAACCTCTTGACTTCCACCGGGATTAGTCCATGTCCTCACCATCCTTATGTGATTGGTCTTTACCTGAATGTTTATCCATGTTAGACTAAACTATGTTATCAATTATCTTATGGAAAACATTAAAAAAAATGGCATTCATATGCACATAATAGAATTCCACATAACACTAAGCACACACTTTTTTTGATAAACGCATAATTTTATTCATTTCATGAGGATTTCAATATCCTTTCGATTACATGGAGTGACTATTTAGATAGTCAAGTGGAGAGTATCCTTCGGATTCACTCTCAGACACATAACTTAAAGGAGTATAACCTATAGACTGAGATAGTTGTTGTTCCCTATGTTTGTGTTCATCTCTCATTTGTTCGTACCTATCCCAAAAAGGATAATAACTTTCAGATTTATCTTCTGATACATAGTTATGAGAGGTAATGTCAATATGGTGTTGATCAACAATGTAGTCTACCCTTTTCGCAGACATTTGTTCATGAGACCATTTCTCGTCTGGCGGTGTCCATGGTACATATCCCTTAGACTTGTTACTCAAAGAAACTACTATCACTTTAGCCAATGGTAGAAATATAGGATCCCTAAAGATGAATTTCGGACTAACACTTTCTTCTAAAGGCATATCCCTGGAAAGCGGTAATGACTTAGACTTTTCTAGTGAGATGGTTGGTAGGTAATTGTACATAGCCTCCATCTTCATCTTCCTCTTCACATCACTAATCCAAGAAAGTGCGTGACTAAAAGTTTCGGTGTCACTCAACCAGACGAAATTGTCATAGTTGGTTCCTTCTATGGTTCTAACGATGGCTTCCCCTTCCTTCTTGACCTTGAGGTAACACTCGTTTCTGATTATTGACTTTGGAACCATTAATCTGAGATGCACCATCCTAGCACAAGAATTCACAACATTAGATAACTTTGAATAGAAAGAATGATGAGCTCATAGGTTCTAGAGCTAAACCTGGTAGCTCTGATACCATATGTAACATACAACCCTTGAATGAAGTAAAAATTTCTAAATTTTCACCTTTTGAGTAAATTCTCTAAGTAACAAGCCATTGCAATAAAAAAAATAAAAATTCTTTATTGATAATTTTAAAAAAAGATGCATAACATAATACAACATGAATACCATGTCATTCCAACATTTCCATAATTTACAACAATACAAGAATTCATACATTTACATACATAGCTTAAAGATCTTTAGAACAAATACCTATAAAATGGTCCAGGATCCTTCCTTTCAAATCCTGGTTCTTCTATCACCTGCTATGGAGGAGAAGCATCACTCAAGCACTTTTCTGCCAACCATGGACTCATAATATAGTCCCCCACACATCTATCATTTGATAGATGGCCCTTCCCTTTGACGAAGAGATTGGTAGAGTAACCGATAATGACAACCAATTGAGCATAGTGTTGTGTCCTACATAACTAGAACTTGTAATCCCTCAATCTTGGAGTAGCATGTAATACTGTAACATGGTGAACTGACAGTGTAGTCTAGGTAGTCACATGATCTAGAGTGGAGACTTAGACATTCACACTACTTTGGCCAAAGTGCTCTTGTTCAGTACTTCAAATAAAGTTATCTATCACTGTTACCTATTTTTCACTCCAAGCTCAAACAGGTAGAGTTGGATGAAGTTCATCATTTATAGGTACAAAAAAATTTCATGTCTTGCTGATTAAATGTTCATTGATCATCATTGAGATCATCTTACATATGAATCATAGTTTTATTGTGCAAACATTTAAAACAAAAAATTGAGAAAATTTGCATAGTGATGCTTTTATTCATTTTGTAAAAAATGTTGAATCCCACACAAGTCGTGGGAGTAACTCTTTTTGGATTTTTATAATCAAATAAAAAATGCATAAACAATGGTATGCTATACAACTGAAAATAATGAAAGCATAAGGTAGAAGATGATTTGTCATTGCCTGGAATGACGAATCGTTGACGGTTGAGGTTTTCAGTTGTGACGTCAGCTCTATTCCATTTCCAGTTTCAGCTCTAGTTCCAAATCCAAAAGTTTCTGCAAGAAAGATAAAGGATGATGTTAGAGATGGTCTCTAAGCAATGACAGATCAAATCCTATCATATTCCTATGCTACTAACAGGAATATAAGATACAGTCGATCAGGCATTCATCGGATGATTGCAAAAAATCAAGAGGAAAAATGTAATTCAATGGAAGCTTTCAACTTTTATTTTGCTAACATGTTTGTTTCAGTGTGCAAGAACAGGTTCATCATGTTCAAGATCATTTTATCAGATATGTGGAGCAAAACGGGCTCCCACAAGGATTGAGCTCGGCATATCAAGGAGGGTATAATCTCAAGTTTCATACGTAAGTTCGTGAATATTGATAAGTCATTAAAGGCATCAATGTTGCACTCATCAATTTCATATTTTGTTCAGCCCTACTTTACATTTTTTACATTACATCAATGAAGTATGAATAATCAGCATTAGCAATGAATGGAGCATTTGTTTTTCAATGGTAGTCTTTATTGGAAAAGATACAAAGAAGCAGTTTTGCATGAAAGAAACTCAACATCAATTATGAACAACAATATTCAGCAATATATGTTTAAAGCTACAGCCAACTTTAACTTTTTATATCAAGTGACAGTCACAGTCATGAGAACAATACACTCTACTGTCATAAATACTAAGGGAGGCAGCAGCCTATGAGTTAAATGATAAATGCATTCAAGAGATAAAATGGGACAGCTTTGAATAACACTTAATATATGTTGTAAAGATCCTTTGATTGAATAAATATAAATCTCAAATTTTTAGTTCTCATAATATCAACAAGTGAGAGAATATCACAGATTTAAAAGGCTTGCATTAACAGTCTTTTAATGGAGTAGATCAAGCTACAGCAACAAATATTTCATACATTGATTGAATGGAACCAATAAAGCTCAAATACCCATGTGGAGTTTTCCTCATATATATGGAAATATAAAGTTGCTACATTTTCAGTTGTGGAATAAAATCAATAACAGATTTTCGTTGTATACAGCAAGAAATGCTTGAGAAAAAATACAATTTTTGTTCCTTATAGAGAATGATTTTCAAAGAGAGCAGAAACAATAAGTCATGCAATGGCTGAGTAGAGCAGCAACTATCATAAAATGGCAGGCAAGCAACACACACATAGATCATCAAAATATGGAGATGAGCCTGAAGCCTACAGTAAGGATAATGCCTTTGAGTATGCACAGTGAATGGAATGAGAAAAGTAGTGGCATGCAAAATAGACAAGATACAACTGTCTGACAAAGTGCCCTCGCAGCCATTGATAGCCATGAGCAGAAAAAGGAAAACAACAGTATGATATGTTTTCTTGAACAATTCTTCCAATAAACGCATGTTAAATAGTAACCTTTCATCATGCACAGGCAATACAATAGAAGTCAAAACTCAAGAAAAATGTCTCTTATTCACATAAATGAATGAGGATAAGCCCACGACTACAGAGTATTCAGCTTGAATTCAACTTTAAAAGTAATAAAGTTAATGATGGAAAGCTGTCAAAAATTCAACATGCAAGAGCCGTGGAGAAGTAAGAGATAACAGAGAAGGGATGTGAGTATAGGAACCCCAGTGTGCGCTGCCATAGCCGCGGCCATACAATCAAGATAATACCCTCTTTAAAAATGAATAGAAAAATATTGATGCTACGACTTTGAAGATACAAAATCCTTCAGGAATAAAACCCATATTTGAGAATAGTGGACATATTGCAAATTTTCAAAGAAAGTCAATGTGAAAGTGATTCCCAAATCTGCATAATTCTTTTCACAGAAATTCCTCAAGGCTCGAATTAACAAATGCATTGCGGACTCAGCAAAAGAGGAAAAAAATTGACAGAGAAAGGCATGTATTGACACAGAAATCAAATTAGAAATAGAAACAGCAAAATAATCATTGAATAGAGCTTCAAAGCATAGAGAAATGGAGGCTACCTCTTTATTTTTCCTTTATACACAGGAAAGGCGACTGGAACAGTGTAAAAATGGACGAGTTCAAGCTCCTATCATCTCCCTATGGCGGTGCAGCAAGAGCTCCAGCTAAATGAAGTGCATGGTGAATAATGCGAAATAATTAGGGTTTTTGCCTCTTTTCCCTTGTCTTCTCTTCTCACGGGCTTGGTAACTTTTGATGGAGTCTTTTAAGAATAAAACAAAAATCATTATGTTCTATTTTGGTTGTGATTTAAATTCTTAAGTCAAATTGACTAATATGCAAAGTGGTCGGCCTTATCAAGTAATGAAGATTGGTGCTAGAGTATTATGGCAGAATATTTAAATCATTGCCAAATATATGCCATGGTTTTATTTCAATTGTCTAAGTAGTCGGCTTATACTCATGGTGTTATTTAAATGATAAATGTTGAATGCATATTTTGAGATAAATGCCAACTATAAAGTCGTTGAATGGACTCAAGTTTTAATTTGATATTGATCTTTTATTTTTTGCATTAATCTTGTAAGCTGATTAATTAAATGATGCATTATAAATCATTTAATTAATTTCGCATTTTCAAATGCAAATAAAAGATATTATGGAGTTCCTTGCAGATACAAGTAGAGTTGACTGGAAGAGTTAACTTGGAAATTTATTTTAGTTCTATATCAAATTGTTAACTAGAGAGTTACTGTGACAAAGATGGAATTTAAAATGTGCATGGGTGGATTGATACAAATGAGGTGGTTTTTGTGTGCTTTAGCCCACTTTTTCAGGGATTTTAGTTCAGTTCGACTTGCAGATCAATTACATGCTTTATGACTGCCAGGTTTAGCTTGAGTTCACTCATTTTTGCATGAGTTTGAACCACATTTTCAGGGATTTTTACTTGTGCTCGAATTTCACTTTGGGATTATCATCTTTTCACTTTCAAATCACTTTCAGTTGCTTATTCATGCACTTTGGAGTGCCTTCAGTTTTTATATATTGAAAAAGTTGATCTTTTTCATTTTCAGTTCTTGTTTTTCAGCCTTCGCAGTCTGCAAAGCGAATCATCTCTTAACTCAGCAATTATTTACATATTAATACAGTAGTGTTTTACAGGTTTACTTATGTTTTTTGGCAAATATTCCTTCAAATTACAGTAAAATCAAAGTCTGCCTTGTCATTTGGCTGTCTTTATGAATGATTTGATGAAGTTTTATTGTGTTTAATTATCAGAACCTTTAAAATCTTTGTCTCATTTATATTTGCATGCATTCGAATAGTTAAAATCACAGGTCTAAGTTTGTGTAAATGAATAATATTCTTCTTTGTTGTGAAAATCCTATTTTCCTTCAAAGTTGATTTATTCAAAGCCTTCCTTAGAATCAATTTTTGTGGTGAAACTGTCAAGATTGACTTGTGTGGTTAGGTTTCTGAGGTTTATTGTGAATCAAAATTGCAGATCATTATCGGTTAGGTGCATCACCTTCAATTTACAAGTTTCTCGCATTTAGTAATAGTCTCTCTCTTTTCCAACAAAATACTCAGTTATTAACCAGAAAATCAAATAGGAACCAGCCTAGAATCTGGAGGTCTAATTCCTTATAGGATACCCACAGCCTGGAATTAGTTCCAATGTTTCAACAGATTGTTGAATTTCAATATTCAAGCATTCGGGTGCAATCTGATTGACAACAATCATATACACTACTCAAGGTTGATTTGACTTAATGTTATCTTAAGCTACGCATAGGTATTTCCTTCAATGGATATTCTATCATCCCAAAGATAACCTATCACCATATTAATCTACTTGGAATAAACCTACTTAGCTAGTAAGTACACAAGCTGGGTATTTCCTTCAATGGATAGTCTATCATCCCAGAGATAACCTACATACTTGGAATTAACCTACTTACAAGTAAGTACACAAACTCCCTCCCATGCTGGATTATCTATCCTAGGAGTAAACACAAGCTTTCCTAGTTAAATCAATAACTTAGCTAAGTGTACCATATGTGCTTTTCATGTTCAATCATGCCTAGTATATAATACCTATGATAAACACCCATATCCTACTATGGAGTACTTAAAAACACATTATGAAAATAGCATAAAAGCTTCAATTTCCTTTTCAAGACACTCTAATTTCTCTAATGCACATAGTAGAAAAGACATCTCAACCATGCATGCAAGACACATCGTTCAAAAGTAAAATAACAATGAAGAGATTCCCATGCATGTTATTGCTTATCCAGAAAAATGGTAGCAATGCTACCCTTTCCAACAGTAGCAAGCTTGATAAATAGCTTCTCAAGAATGTCACAAATAAACTCTGTCTCTCAAGTTGATAGCTTACTCCTCTCGAATATATCTTCCTCACAAACTAAATAAAAATTGCTCCCTTTCTCTCTCACAATGTAAAACAGAGTATGGATGGAAATAATGTAGAATACAAGAATTGAAAAAGATGTGCAATCTTGTGGAAGAATGCATCCCTTCCAAATGAAATGGCTCAACTATTTATAGAGAAACTTGGTAATCTCATAGCCTACAGTTTAGGCATGTTGATGGACAACAAGCTCCATGCAAAGCAACACATGAAACACAACAGAAATGTGGCGAATTCCTAAGTTGATACTCAACATATTCACCTACAGGTCAACTTGCTTATTAACAACAATCTAAAGACTTATTTAATATGGATATGCTCAATTCGAATTATAGACATCTAAAACAATTTGGTTTCCAGAGGTGGTGCAAAATTCATCCACACTTTTTCTTGTTTGATGTGGTTTCATTGCCAAAAGAAACAGTCAACTACCAATTCATAACAACAAGCATTATCGACTTCCATGAGTTGGATTTAAGCTGATAAATACGTTTGACAAAGTCTCCAATAGATGTAAATATCATAGCAAATACGTTTTTCTAAGTCAAAGTTGATCTTTACTTAGGCGTCAACTAAATCCATCGACATCAGACAACAACTCAAAATGTAATATAAGTGTTTCATATTGTGTGGCAGAAAGAGTGAGAATCGATTTCACAAAACAGTCATAAGCTATTTTATCGATGTCTTAAAACATAGTCTAAAGTGACTATAATCGACCTTCAATATCAGTCTTTATCAACTATAATCAGCCTTTATAAATCGACTTCTATCAAAGTAAGTGATATTCAATTTCTATTATCATATATAATATGTTAAATATATTATATATATATAGAATATATTATATACATATATATATTTAAATGCCATCATGTATTTATATATATAGGATTACAAGCAAGATAGTATATAATAAACACATTATATTGAATGTATGCATAGATATATGTATAAATGCATATGCCTCTATGTATGCATAGATGTAGGTATATCTATATCGATGCATCTGTATGAGTGTGTCCATCTACCAATGTATGTGTGTATCAATATACATATACATATGGATACATGTATATACTATACATATATATATATGTTCACATCCTATTCACATATAGCCATTCATAATTACCATCATATTGATAAGTTTTTACGTGTGGTACATCTATACATGTGCATATACATGTCATTAGATCTCATTGACATGTATGTGCATATATATACACATACTCCATGTACATCCCACTTGTCAATATAATCGTAATAGTAAAAGAAAGATCTCAAAATCTCAATAGATAAATATCACCCCATAATGCATGCAGTAGTAAACAAGACTCACAAATATAGACATATCAACTAAGGATGACTTACCAACTACCCACAAACTGACTCAACTCAATCATTTTAATGTGGTGTGTGTGTATAAGCTCAGATAGTTTACTTTTACCAGTTTCCCAATCAAGATCTTCTCCTGAGTGATACTTCCCCTTTGCCTGGAAAAATGGAACATATACCTACATCGACAAACACATGCACATGGCAATCAATTGTTCACAACATATGTAGTATACAAAACATCTCCAAAGTTAGACTAATAATTCAATAGCCATCCATTCAAATATATGCAGTATTTCTCCATGAAATAACATCAACTGAGATAAAATCAAATGAGATAACATCATATTGATAACAAGGTACGAGCATAATTTATTCATCTTCAAAATTCACATTACATTCATATTTACCCTATGTAGTAATAGTAAATAGTAACTACACAAGTGGGGTGTAACACAAGCACCAAGTTCAACACGTGGTGAATCACTCTTTGTAGGAGGATCATCACGATTGTTATCATTTAAGCCCATAGATGAGGAAAACAATGAATTCAACTCATTATGCACTTGTTCATTGATCTTTTCAACTTCATTATCATCATCTAAGTTAATCACAACAAAAGGTCTAATGATAATATCCATGCAAGATGCTTGTTCTTGTTGTGTTCGAAGTTTTGGATTTTCTTGTTTCGGTAAATGAGGAGAATCATCATGCATTGCTTGAGGGAATTTTGGATTGTGATTTTCTATGTTGTTCTTTTATTCTTTTTCTTGTAACAAATGAGCAATAGCATGACATCTATGCCTACACTCTCTAGCATTTCAGTTCCTTTTCGTTCAATTTTCAAGTTATGATTATGTAAGGGTGGTTTTATCAACCATAGATTTATTTTCTTCCCTTAAGGGAGGAATGGAAGGAACCATGGGAGGTTGTTCAACCACTTTCTCTTTAGCTTTGAAAACTTGTTTGATTTTAGGAGGCACAACGAGACTTATTTCGTTATCTTGTGGTCTCTTATGGGAAATGGGTGGAGTATTTGTTATATTTTGGTCTTGGTTACTTGGAAGAGCTTTTGGTTCAATCTTGGTTTCGTCAAGGATAGGAGGCTCAATCGTGGGTTGAGGCATATTTGTAAGGGATAATTTTGCTATGTGTTTTACCTTGAAATTTTGATAAGATTTGAAAAAGAAGTCCTCATGAGGCGTAATAAGTTCCATAGGTTCAGGCAAAAAGAAATCCAATGAGAAAATCCCATGGGAAGACACAAGATTAAAGCCACTATGATGCACAGTAAAGATCTCATTTTCAAATGGAAACTTTAAGCATTTATGCAAAACTAACAAAACGACATTCACGGAGTGAAGCCATGGGTAGCATAACTTCACACAAAATTGGTCTAACAATGGGATGATGGAAAATGAGACATGTAATTGTTTTGGTCCAAGTTTTAAAGGAAGATTTATCAAACCTATCATAGGGCAAGCAAAACCATTATGCATTTTCATCCATGCTTTCATTTTTTCATAAGTATCTTGGTAAATTTCATGCATAAATAATAATTCTTCAGTGATCATATTCTCTACACAAATGGGATCAATTAATATTCCATTAGTAGGCTTTTCATTGATTCTTCCAGCTATGTAAATAGGACCATTGGGTGCATGTTTAATTGTGTCATGTTGTGAGAAAGCAATGTCAAGCGACATCTTAGTTAGGTCCTTACGAGGTTAAAATTCAATAAAGTTGATAGAATTATTTATAGTATTCCTCTCTTTGTCTCTTATGTGTTGTTTTAGGAAGTGATTAAGTCTAAGCACCATTTCTATTCCTTGTTTAGTTTTAAGTAAATCTATTATATTTTGTATCATAGGAATCGCATGAGTGGCAATGGGTTCAGAACTTATAAAGTTTTGAAATTTATCAAGTTCTTCATCCATTCTTCTAATGTTTTCATGAGGGACATTACCAATCATTGTATTAACATCAATCACATTAGGTGTAAGTAGGGAATTCATGGGAAATGAAGTGGTAAGGGTATGATCCATAGTGGGTTTACTAGTGTCAATAGTATGAGTGAAAGAGTTAGAAAACCCAAGATCCACTGTGAGTGATGTATTGTGGGATGACATGAGTCTCGAACTATGTCTCATGACAATATTGGAAATAGGACACTAATTTTTAAAGCTCATACAAGTTTCATAAACCCAAAGTGCACCCAAAATGGATAAGAGATAAAATGCAATGAAATATCCTAGAATGTAAAGTGCAATGCAAGCAATTTTCATATCTAAAGCAAGATAACTTTTTGATTATGCTATGCAAAAACTTGAAAATGATTTATTTTATATGAAAATTTGAATTCAAACAATGCATTTAATTTGTTGAATTATGCTTAATATGAACAATTTCAGAGAAGAAAAATTCAGAAAACTAAAACAGCAGACTAAATATAGAAACAAAGAATACAAAACGGTGATTTTAATGCCTAGAATTTTAGGAAAAGCCCTAACCAGGGACTCATTCACCCATGAGTGAATAAGTCTCACTTCAGGGTTTTTTAAAAATTAATTTACAAGTTCCTGAGATGATTTCTATGGTTTTCAAATTCTAGTTTCAAACAGTGAGTTACAGTTTCAGATTTCTGTAAAATGAGGTCCAAATGCAAGTGTAAAATAGTGCTAAGTGTCGAGCAAAAAGACCTAATTTGAGATGCAATTTTGATTCAATTTTCATATGTAAATGAATGATGATGCAATTCTATGTAAACACTATGCAAAATGTCTGATACTTTTGATTTTCTAAATTTTAAAGGATGCAAAAATGCAAACCTAAAAACCTAAACAAGATGCAAATTAATGCAAGTAAACAATCCTAAATGAGATACAAATAAATGCAATGCAATACAAATGAATTAAAAACCTAGACCTATGGCTGAAAATGAACTCCAAATCAGCAAGATATAATGCTCAAAATTTGGGTTCACTAGAATGAAATAACGAAAAATAGGGTTTTTGTTTGAAAAGGGGGGTTCACCAAAATTATAATAAATAGGCCTATTTTCCTTTATTTCATTAGGAAATGAGATCCACACAATGAATTGATTATCAACACTTAGGTGAATCAAGTCAAAGTGAGAATCTATAGATTTCCTTATGACTAAAGGACGGGGGTCAAGGTCAAACAACACTTTGGGCAGAAAAACTAAAAAATAGAAAATCAACACCAAAATGCAATCACCAAAAAATATATTGCAAATTTGAGAAGGGTAGAGACTTGTGTACCAGTCACCAAAAGTGCTTTTTAGAAGCTGATGTGAGACTCATTCGCCCATGGGAAAATGGATCCAAGTGCAGGGTTTTTCTATAGCTTTTAGGAGCCTCTGATGCAAATCTAAATCTTCCAATTTGCCCAGGTTTCATAGTCAAAATTTTGGAAATGACTTCAAGATCTTAGTTTTCGTGAGATGACAACAATTTTGACAACTTTTGTAAAATTGAAAAATTTATAAATCTCCCACTTTAAAAGGTCTTCAATTCTTCTTCAGCATAAAATCTGCAATCACACATACAAGAGAGAAAAAATGTTTGTTTTGGGTGAATAGTGGTTTGCCTTGGTCAACCCCTGTTTTGGTAATCAAACCTTGAAATGAAATGAAACATGAAAGAGGGAATGAAGAATGAAAAAAGCTATATTACCACTCAACAAACCCTTGAATGAAACCTTGATAATGGAGATCTTAGGAGTTTTGCAACTTGCATGAGATGGCTAAATTGAATGTAGATCTTGACAGTTGAATCTTGCTTGAAATGATACTTTGAATGCTTTACTTGATCATGAAACCTACATCATAATGTTAGCTCCAAAAAAATGCATGATGCAAGAAGACTTTGACATGATGAATAGATCTTGAATGTTGCAATAAAACTTTGATATATCTGATCTTGAATGCCCTTGATCATAAACTTTGCTATACTTTTTCTCACTTGAAATTGATAGGTTGCTTCTCTTGAAATTCTAGGTGAAACATAGTGAAATAACCTTGTATTTAGAGGTATGTATCATTAATTTCCCGAAATTCAAATATCACAAGCCAACATTGAATTATGGATTTAGAAATGTTAAAATACTTCCAAAAACATAATTTAAATTTAGGTCCTAAGGTTTAGGGAGGACCCATTCAGCCATGGGTGAATGGGTCCCAAGTCTATAAACCTAGGACACACATTGCTCAATGTAAAGTGTTATGTTTAGGAATTAATTATTGTCGGGTTTCCCCTTCAGAAAATGTAATTTAATAGGCTTGTAAATGAATTAGGGGGGCTAATTAAGGCATAATTAAGCTCAATTAATTAAGAGGGACCAAATAAGTGTGTAAATGTAAAGTACATTTAACAACACTAAATTAAGGCATTATTAAGTCCAATTTTGATAAAGAGGGCCCAAACTAGTGAGAAAATGTAAAGGATTACATTTTTCTACACTACACTTCCTTATCAAAAGATTTAGTTTTACCCAAGACATACCCTAAAATCAAGGTCCAATTCTAGGATGATGGGTGTGAAGAATACAATATAACAAACATATTTTGCATAGGAAAGCTAATAGATGCACCTAAACACTATGGAAAACCATATCATATCAAGAAGGATCATAAAGTAACAATTCATTATTGCCCTCCTACAATCTTCACCAAGTGGGGCGAGTTAAGAAAAGAATGTATCAATGAAGACCTATCCAAATGGATTTATAGAGATGAAGAGGATGAGATACATGTTGAATTACCTATTGATAAGTATGGAAAAAGCTTCGACATCATGAAACAAAAGGGATATGATCGTCATAGTGGCCTTGAAGTGTAGAAGCAAGGAATGATTGAACTGATATTGATGAGAAAAAAACTAAGAAACAAAGGGATTGGGTACCAACCACTGAAAGTGAATGCTCCTAGTACTAAGGTATCTTCGAAGAAATTCGCTAATGCTTATGAAGTTGTCAAGACTTCTAGAAATAGTACCAAACCTTAATCCCCTGCTGATCAAACTACTAAAGTCCAAGCTTGGATAGATACCTTTTGGGACCCTGATGATTCCTCAGTATTAACCCTTTCTACTTCATCCATAAGAATTTCTAACAATGATGATAACATGCTCGTAGTCCATCCCTAGTTAATTGATTGGGATCAACAAGGTTCACCGAGCTTGGGCATTTTCGAAAACGATGAAGCAATCATTGAGTTCATGGAACTAAGAGAAGGTATACCTAGTGGGGATCATAAGGTTGGTTTCACTATAGACCTCGACACTTCTGCATACTTTAGGGAGTTTGTCCCACCTTCCAGTCATAAAATTATAGAAAAAACAAAGAAAAGAAAGTGTTTAGGTGAAAACTGAAATGTACCTTTTGACTTAGAAAAAGATAAGATAAAGGATGTATTTGAGGGTGAAAACCTCTCCAAGGCACCTAAGGATGGAAGGTTGGACTTACTTCCCATGAGTCAAGAGAAATCCCCAATATTGGTGAAGTCAAAAGTCAAGATCAGTAAACCTGAGAATCAAAAAATCATACACTTTGCAACATCCTTGACGAATACAAAGAAGCCAAGTTTTATCAACTTTTTCACTGAGTGATAGATCAACTTCACATGGTCTTATGTAGACATGCCAGGACTGGACCCTAAGTTATTCCTCCATCATTTAACTCTACTTCCAAATGCAAAACATTTCAAGCAGAAGTTGAGGAAGATGCATCCATAGATCACCTTACTAGTCAAAGTTGAATTGAAGAAATTGTTAGATGTTGGTTTCATAAGATCAATAGACTATGCATAATGGATCTCAAATCTGGTACCAGTCACCAAACTAACTAGGGTAATATGTACCTATATAGACTTTAGGGATCTAAATAAGGCTTGTTTGAAGGATTATTTTCCTTTACCGAACATAGACATGATTGTCGATCTCACAACAGGATATGAGATTCCATCATTGATGGATGGTTTCTTTGGCTACAACCACATTAAAATTTCACTTGAGGATCAACATAAGACAACTTTTACCTATCCATTGGGTACCTACAATTGGAATTTTATGCCCTTCGGCCTTAAAAATGTTGGAGCTACCTATCAACGGGCTATGACTATGATCTTTCATGACATGATGCACACATTGATGGAAGACTATTTTGATGACCTACAGGAAAAATATCTTATCAGAGATTATCATCTGGAATTACTAGATAAGATATTCACTAGATTAGAAGAGTATAAAGTCAGGCTAAATCTGAAAAAAAGTGTCTTTGGAGTTACTTCTGAGAAACTCCTTGGGTACATTGTTTCTCACAGAGGCATTGAAGTTGATCCTGCAAAGGTGAAATCCATTATTGACATGCCTCCACCTTCTAATCTAATGCAACTAAGAATTTCACAAGGTAAACTACAGTCGATCTGAAGGTTCATTGCACAACTAGCAGACAAGTGTCATCCCTTTTAGTATCTTCTTTAGAAGTATGTTATATTCAAATGGATCAACAATTGTCAGAAGGCCTTTCAACAAATTAATGATTACTTGTTGTCACCACCAGTCTTGATGCCTCCTATTGATAGGAATCCACTTATCTTGTATGTATCAACAATGTCATCAACACTAGGAGCTCTATTGGCACAAAATGATGAAAATGGTAAGGAAAGAGAATATACAATATCAGTCATACACTTGTGGGGTACAGGCTCAATTACTCTCCTATTGAGCATTCATGTCTAGCAACATTCTTTTCAACACAAAAGGTTTGGCATTATATGCTCAATCTTTACACTAAGTTGATAGAAAAGATTGATCCTCTAAAGTACTTACTCAGCAAGACAACACTAACAATTAGATTGGTGAAATGGGTAATGCTCCTTAGTGAGTTTGGCATAGAGTATGTGGAAAGAAAAGCTATAAAAGGATAGGAAATGACATATCAGCTAGTCAATGCTCCTACTACTACATTTCAGCCTCTGGTATTAGAATTTCTCGATAAATCAATTTTTGCACTAGAAACATCTACTACATGGAAGCTATACTTTGACAGATCCTACACCCACCATGGTTCGGGCACATGAGTCCTCTTCATAACACCATAGGGGGATACAATCCCTGAATCAAGATAGCATTTCCTTGCACTAATAACATTACTGAGTATGATGCTTTGTTGAAAAGTCTTAGAGAAGCTATAAAATGGAAAATCAAGAACCTACATGTCTACAGTAATTCACAACTGGTTGTCTGACAGGTCAATGAGAAATATGAAACAAAAGATGAAAAATTGGTGCCTTACAAGAAAATGGCTAATATTTTTAAGGAATACTTTGATGAAATTATATTTGAGCAAATTCCACGGGTCCAAACTAAAGCATTCGATGCAATGGCTACTATAGGATCTCTCTTGGATATACCTAATAATGTGCATTAGTGTAAATTCTTAGTGGAATAGCTATTGATCCCCACATTCAATGTCCCCGAGCTCGTGTGCAAAATTGTGTCCCAATTCTCCACGGTACAAGGACATATACGGTTACCTACATGACCAAATCCTACCTCCTAACTTATCCAACAATTAAATAAAAACCTTTGCACAACAAATCTCTAAATATGTTATCATCGTTAATACCCTATACCATTGTAGCTTAGATAGTACTCTGCTTAGATGTCTCAACGTGGAAGAAGTACAAACAGTTTTACACGAGGTGCACGATGGTATATACAAAGCTCACTCTAGTGGTCCTACCCTTTCCAAGAAGATCACGAGGACTGGGTACTACTGGCTGATCATGGAATGTGATACCTATCACTTTGTAAAGAAATGTTGACAATGTTAGATACATGGAGATCTCGTACATGCACCAGCATATGGATTGCACTTGATTACATCACCATAACCCTCCTCTCAATGGGGAATCGACCTTGTCAAAAAAATCCACCCTACATCTACTAATAGCCATAAGTTCATTATTACTGCAACTAAATACTTTACCAAATGGATTGAATCCATTCCTATGGCATACATAATCAATAAGCAAATTATGAATTTAACCTAAACTACATCATATGTTGATATGGTGTTCCCTTGTCGATAGTCACATATAATGGTTGTCCCTTCAAAAACTAGGATTTCTGATAATTATGTGAGAAGTACCATATCCAACATCACTTTTCCACTTTGTATTATCCCTAGGGTTATGGTCAAGCAGAGGTGTCAAATAAAACCATTATAAAAAATCTTGAAAACGACTGTCAAGGATGTTGGTCAAGACTGGAATATTCAGCTAAATCCAATCTTGTGGGCTTACCACATGATAATTCATACTCCTACTAGTGATACACCCTATTCTCTTGTCTTTGGTTTTGAATCTATCCTTTTGAACAAGTTCGAGTTACCATCATTGAGATTTTCAATGCATCAGTTCTTCAATGATGAAGATTATTGAATTTACAAGTTACATGAGCTAGAGCTATTAGATGAAAGAAGAAAAACTACATTAGTCCATCTGCAAGCATATTAGAATCATCTCTGACATAGCTATAACAAAAGGTTCAAAGTTTGACAATTCAAAATCAATTATCTAGTCCTAAAAGAGAACCCCAAGAATCAACTAGATTAAGAAAAACCAATAAATTTTGAACCTAATTGGTTGGGTCCATATATCATTAGTGCAACATATGGATCTAGTGCTTATCAACTAGATAATCCTGAAGGTGAACTGTTATCTGATCCTATCAATAGCATGCACCTTCGTGAGTACTATACATGACTTTTAGAGATCCCAAAAATCAAAAAATCAAAAAATGGAAAAATAGAAAAAGACAAGAAAAAGAGAAATAATTTGTCTTATAGTGAAAACCATTTCGGTGGTGCTTTGGATAAGTACCATGGTGAAAACATGGAAAATAAGTGCCATGTGTATTCAGTTACCACTCTACCATCTATCACTATTCTATCAAATTCCATCCATAATAACCTGAGAATAGGCTCCTTTATAATAAGCTTTATCACCCCTCTCATGGCCTAAGAATGATTGGCATTTAGCATTAACCATTTACCATATTCATCCCTTTCATACTAACTAGTCCTATACCTAATTGGGGGAAATTCCTGACCTAGATTTTGAAAATATCATATTATATGATTTATCTTATGTCATGGTTCTGGACTACTTGATGATATCCACAAGTGATTAGAGGAGCGATGATGGATCATTACATCTTTTCTATTGATTTTTGTTTACAGTTTGTCTTGATAATATGATGGGGAAGCTAAGTTCCTTGTGTGTGATTAGGGTTTCATTTTGGCATAATCAAAATATCCTATGCAAGTCAAAGGTCAGCTAACGCTTTCTTGCATCAAGATTAACATGCTCTATGGTTACTTGCTCACATATTCCAACAAGGTTCTATTGTTACTGGTCTAAATTTGGGCACTCCTTTTCTAATGTGCATGAATCTTTCACAAAGGGATACTAACATCACCAAGGTTTTTCTCAACTTGGTTTACATATATCCACTTTTCCATATATCCATATCTTTAGGAAAATGAAAACAAAATTTTCATTCATAATTCATGTTTAGGTGCACATAAATCCGCTTGTCCCATAATAAAATGCTTTATGATGATAAAACAAGCACTATTGAAATCTCAATACTATCAATCATACATCAATCTTGACTTGGATGGACAACCCATCTAATCGTTCTTCACTCCTTACTAATTATTTATTCTCACTAACACTTCATGTGTCGGTCCTTGTAGTCATCTCGGTGGCGTATTATGACACACAAAAACAATTGCTTTAGTTGCATCATCCTACATCCATAATCATGTTAGAACATCATACATCGTATGCATATAGGTCATGTATACTACATAAAATATAAAAAATAGATAGCATTGCATCACATGCTAGAATCATCATCCACATAAAATCATACAAAACATGGCAGAATTGTCATAAACATATAATTTCACCCTATATATAGATCATATAAGCATAATAAAACCCATCATAGATCATAAGCATTAGATATCCATACATCATGTCATACATATAAGAATAAATTAATATCATGTGCATCCATCCATAAATTAGTAGAAGCATACATCGATAAATCCATAATACACATCATATAGGAATCATCAGATAAAATAGAATGCATAACATATATAGTATCCCATAGAAACATGCATATAGAACATAAAACATCATATCGTAACTACCAAAAATGATGTATCTCATATATATATCAAAAAAATGTGTCATATTACAAAATTGAGATACTATCAAAACTGGAGCTCGTAGGTTCGATAAAAAATACATATGTCCATATACAAAAATTGGGCCTAGCTTGTGTTTCCCTTGTCTCCTGAAGGATATGGACTGTCCTCTCTCTCACTTGATCTTGATGGCCCTGGATAATCCCTATATGAGTGGTGGGGTGACTGATATGGGGACCTACTCAGTTGTGACACCCCACCACTGCTCTATGACCTTCACGAATGGGACCTACTCTAGCTCTAGGAGTAGTTGGGTTCCCTATAATATGGTGGCACCACACCCTCATATAAATCTTTGTAGTACTATGCCTCCCTGCTAGCCCAGTCTAAGTTGCAGGAGAAATCGACACTTGATCCACTAATGGTCTTGATAAAATAGAGTGATCACTCATTTTCCCTCTATGCTCTAATCATAATGGTATCTCTCTCAGTTTTCAATTGTACCACATGTCCCTATAAAGTGTGCACCTATGTCAGTGTGGCATATAGTTATGCCTACATGGTAGCTATATGTGGATCCTGAACTCCTACCTCTGCCTCCTCCTCCATGATGTCTCTGATGGCCTCCCTGATTGGAACATCATGCAGCCCCTCATCCCTTTCCATCTCTTGTGTGACCTCCTCCACAATCACATCCCAATCCACCTCCATCTCCTGCTCTCCCTGAACCTCCTCTTGTTGAGGAGAATCATCTACCCTCATCTCCTCTACCCTAACCTCCTCCTTCTCCTCCTAATAGGAGGTAATCATCTGGGCATAATAGGTGGAAGTCCACATCTCCCCTCCTAGATCCTCTCCCTCCATCCCTACCACTTCCTCCCCCATCATCATCACCATCTCCCCTCCCACCACCTCGTACCAACCCTCTCCCCCACAATTGGCCTCCTATACCTCTCCCCAGTCTCTCCACTGGTGCTGGAAAATTAGGATCAATCAAAGGAATAGGTCTATGCACTTTCCACCATGCATCATACTCAGGTGTAGTGCCCACATCCACCACCTCTGCTAGTGCACTCCATTGTACAACCTACAAGTAGTAAAACTCCTAAATCACGACCTGCAAGCTAATCATCAACCCCCACTATGTAATCTCTTGGGCTGATCTCACAAATTGGGTTATCCCAACAATTACACCCTACCTCTCACCAAACTATCAAAGAACTCTCTTTGATAACTAACACTCAATGATGTGTTGGTTGTGTATTGTACACCCTATCAAATATCGAGTATGTCAATAGTATGGCAAGTTCTCTGCATCATCCTCCCTGGCCACACAATATCTGTAGGGCCTCCAAATAAATCCATCTAGAAGATCAATGGCATGTCTCCAATACTCCACATCTCCCACATGAGTCTGAGTCACAATGCCTCCATACATTTATAAATATGGAAACTTGGGTGGTAGGTCTCTATCTATCACCGGTTTGAACACGACAATATGCTCCCATGCCCAAACCATCAAAAGTGTTGTGCCACAACCAATTGAGCAAGCACCCCTATATGCAACATCATGAAGCAAAAAGTATAACATATCTAACATGCAAGGGCCCCATGCATAGATAGTGCCCCCCTCCATCATACCAGCCAACATTTGGGCCCACCCAACCTGAAAACTATGGCCTTGTCTATGGAACAATCACACTTGTAATGATGTTGCATACCACCACAATAAATCGCTTGTAAGGGTCCACCAAGGTGTCCCAGTGGATCACATACTCCTTTATGCCTAAATCCTTAGTCCTAAAGCATCTTTGCATAGCGGCTAACCTAAATTCAGGATCGTATACCACCCTCTCACCATGAATCAAGATACACAAGATGTGCCATACATCCTCCAAGGTCATAGTAGCCTCCCTAGTCAGTAGGCGGAATGAACTTTTCTTTGAGTGTCATCTCTCAAAAATACAGTCAATAGCCCCCGATTATCCCGGAGCTCAAGCATAAATGTCACAATGTACAATCCCAAGGTGTGCAAGGTGCTCCTCTCTGTGTCATCTAGGTGATCCTACAATGTAAATGAAGAGGGTTGGTTCTCTCGCTTATATAGGTAGAAGCCTCACCTACACTCAAATAACACATTACATCAATCAGGACACCTAAAAAAACCTATTTGACCTTTTGCACTTTCAAATCTTTTCCAAAAACTGAGTCAAATTTTCTCACAGTCAAAAGTGTCACACCTTTTAACAAATGTATTTCACTATAACATTTACGGCGTACTATCAAACAGATGGGTCGCATAATAACAATTGTAGTTCACTATCCTACAATTGTAGTCCATAATTACAATTGTGGTCATGTTTATGATTGTGAGTCGTTTAAAAATTTAATGCACCTCATAGATGTGTTGCACAACCCTACACGTGTAGTGTTCATGACTACATATGTGATGCAAGAACTGCATTGCATTTGTTTGGCCATTTTTTACCCCTAAAATCTACTGAAAAACACAAAACTTCCAAAGAAAGAAAAGGCTACGTACTGTGTTGCTCGATCCCTTGGGCCACCTGTAGGTCCACATGTGATATCCATGATGAGAGCTCTTTGGAATTGGCACCATAGCTTCACTGATCTCCCCAAAATTCACTCTCCTCTCCACTCAAAATTTTAAAAACAAAATGCACAAATGAGGAATTAGACCCACCAAGCCTATTTATAGGCATTTTTGACCTAAGAGGGCCCCCCCTTTATAACTAGGTGCATCAACCTTGACTTCCAAGTGCTAGTATGGACACCCAAAATGACCTAGAATCATTTTTTTTGCTGCCAACGCACTTAAAATTGTCAAATTAGCTTGTCAAAACAATTTCCCAATTTTTTTGGAATTTTTCAAAAAATTGTCGAGGGGGCACCATGCTATCTTGTCGTCACAAAAGCATACCGGGGCACATCTTGAATATGAATTTTTGAATTTTATTTGACAAAATTCTATAAAAATGCATCACATCAAAGAGGGGAAAAATGTAGATGCCTAAAAAATTCCTAGCCTGTGAGTAACACTTCAACACTAATTATCATCTCTTTCCCTAATGATTAAATAATGTTCAATTATTTAAAAATGATCTAATCTATATTTCCACTATTAATTAAATGAATTTATGTTATTTAACTAATTCACTTTATCAGTAATCTCTTTAATTAATTAAATAAATCCTATTTATTTAATTATGTCTTAATCTTGGAAAAAAAGTATGTTAGGTGCAGGTGAGTTCTATAGCATGGGCATGGTAGCCTATGGTATGTGAGGTCGTGGTTGCATGCTTTACTTTTCCTTTTCATGTACGTTGGCGATACCAGATTGAGGGCGAAGTTTTTTGCTTTGGCATGGGATTTTTTTTTTCTGTGATCATTTTTATCTATTGATTTTTGCAAAATTTTGGGTTGCTCCTTTGTTGCATTGTCGACATGGGTATGGGAATCCATCCACTCATGTTTGGAATCATAGATATCTATTGGAAGGTTAATTTTTGTCTCATTTTTTCCTAGAGACGGGAATTTTTCTTTAATCATGGCTAATCTCGGTGAGGGTTTGTTGAGGAATGGTGGTTTCCATTTGCAAAAGTTGAATGGATGCTTGGAAAGATCACAGGAACGTCTAATGTTGGTAATACAACTTGAGTCTATAGACAAGGATTTAGAGTATTATATCAATCATGTGTTGATTTGTAAGTTCATGGGGATGCAGGTGCCACTTACCTTTCTTGATTCTTGGGTTTGCAAGACCTAGAACCCTGTAGGTGATTTTGACATAATATTGGCGGCCAAGAATTTCTTCATGGTGGATTTTCTTGTGTTTCTAACAGAAAACAGGCTTTTAAAGGCGAGCCTTACTTCTACAATCAGGTAGACCTTTTCATTAAACCATGGCATGTGGGATTCAACTCTATTGAGGAACTCCCTTCTAGGGTTTTGGTTTGGGTGTCTTCCTCATTTGCCTCTAGAATGTTGGTGAAGTGATATATTGCAGATGATTGGTCTCTTGCTCAGTAAGCCTATTGGGCCTTCTCAATAAACATTGATAAAAAGGGTACTTTCCTTTTCTCATGTGTGTGTTGATATTGATTGAATAATTCGTTGTCTGATTCGATTGACATGAGTATTGGGGCATCTTCTTGGACCTAACAGTTGGACTATGAGGCATTTCCTTTTCGATGTTGTTTATGCCATGAATATGGTCACCTTCAACAGAAATGTCCCAAAGTTGTTAATGTTGCTGGCATGGATAATGCTCCTTCTCATTCTACCTCGAAGATAGACTAAGGTAAAGCTCCCATGTAAGGGGCAATTGTAGAGAAGGAAGGTTTTGTTTCAGTTAAGCCTCGCAACAGAGGTAGAGGTCAAAAGAGGAATCTCAAAGATAGGCAGGAAGACGAAACTTTTGATAGGTTTGATGCCTTAGAGGACTTGGTTTAGGAGGAAGGTATTCCCCTTGGAATGCAAGTAGTTGATGGCCCTATAGCTAAGAAACATCTTGAGAATCAACCAAATGCTATCTCCATCTTGGCTCTAACGGGGGGTCCAACAGCTTAGATGGACGTGCAGATCTCCCTCCCTCAAATCCTATGCTTGGGGGAATTAGTATGGTACCAAAAATTATTATGGATTTTGATATTCCTAATTTTGGACTTGCAATTGATAAATATATTGAGGAAACTTGTAAAATCGAGTCATTTCCTCTTTTTTTGGGCCTGCAGC
The DNA here is from genome assembly GCA_007258455.2 of Sequoia sempervirens. Classification (NCBI taxonomy): domain Eukaryota; kingdom Viridiplantae; phylum Streptophyta; class Pinopsida; order Cupressales; family Cupressaceae; genus Sequoia; species Sequoia sempervirens. The sequence continues at coordinate 97,512 of VDFB02103039.1, forward strand.
AAAAACCCCCTAAAAAGGAGGCTTCTGAGAAGCCTGTTAAAGCAGGTAGGAAGAAGGATCAGGAAAAGGAATATTGATTCTCACTTCTCCCAACCTCAACAATGATTGTAATATCTTGGAATATTAGAGGTATGAATAACATCCCTAGACAAAAGGCTATTCATCAGTTGAGTCGTGTTCATTCTCTTGATATGGTTTTTCTCTAGGAGACTAAGTTGTATGTGCAAAGTATGTTGAATTTGGCTTCTAAGATCTAGGTTAGAGGTCTATGCCAGTGTGTTGGGGTGCAAAGTAGCTTTGGAGACTTGCTTGTTTATGGGATCCGTATAGAGTTATTCCTATTTGGTGGCTCTCCTACGGGTACTCTATTTCTCTTGTTGCTTCTAATTTGGAGTCGAGTGAGAGAATCCTTTTCTCTAACATATATGCTCCTACTGATTTCCTTGGTAAGACACATTTATGGTCCCATGTTAGATATTTTTGTTCTTTGGATATTTTTCTTCCTTGGATTCTGGCAAGTGATTTCAATGCTATCTCCTCTTTGGACAAGAAAAGGAGTGGTACTACCCATCTGGACCCCTCCTCAGATCTCCTTAGGGACAATGTGGCTCTTTTGAATTTGGTGGATATCAAACCCTCGAATGGGGTGTTTACTTGGAACAATAGGAGGATTGGTGATGTTTCCATTTTAGAGAGGTTGGATAGGTTTCTAGTGTCCAACTTTTGGGTTAGTGATAGATGGATGACTAGCTCTAAGATTTTGGATTGGCAAGGCTTTGATCATTGGCCGATCAAATTCTTCGTTGGTTTATCTAGATACTCTAAAATGTAGTATTTTAGATTTCAACTCATGTGGTTGCAAGATGCGTCTCTCAATGATCTTGTTCCTGGTTGGTGGAGTTCTAGGAAGCTAGCTTTTGGAACTGCTATGTATTCCTTTGCCAAGTGGCTTCGATATATCAATTATATGTTGAAACATTAGAATAGACACCATTTTGGCAATGCTTTTCAAGTTAAAAGGACTTCTCAAGAGCATTTGGATGCCATTACTTAGCAGATCTGGGCCTGGGGACTTTTAGAGGAATTGAGTATGTTGGAAGCTATGGTGGTGAAGGATGTGAGGAATGGGAGCTTCGTTAGGAAATGTTTTGTAAAAAAAAGTCCTGCATCAACTAGATCTAGGAAGGTGATAGAAATACTTCATTTTTTCATAATTTGGTTAGGCACTGAAGACAGGGTAATACCATTTCTTCTCTCAGGTCCCCAGAGGGGGTTCATTTGTATTCCTCTATTGAGATTTCGCAAGATTTTTTCTGATTTTTTTTTCTTTGTTTTTCAATTACTTCCCTCCTACTTGTGAGGAGGAGGATAAAATAGTAGCCTGCATCCCTCTTTTGGTGACCAGGGAAATGAATGATTCTCTTCTGAAGACGATCTCTTTGTCGGAGTTGGAGGATATTATGTTCCAGATGAGGAAAGGTAAAGATCTAGGTCTTAATGTGTTTCCGATTGAGTTCTTTCAAGAGTTTTGGGAGGTTATTTAGCTTGACCTTATCGATATTTTCCAGGAGTCTCAAAGGAACAAGCAAATGCTAAGAGCCATGAATTCCACCTTTCTAGATCTTATCCCTAAGCAGAAGGGTACTAATTCTTTGGATCTCTTTAGACCTATTGCTCTTTGTAATGTAGTGGACAAAATAATTACTAAACTAATTGTAGAACACCTGAAGTTGTGGTTGAATAGGTTGATTTCGGAGGAATAGGGTGGATTTATGGCTAGTAGGTAGATTCTAGATGGTGTTGTTATTGCGGTTGAGACTGTGCACTTTGGCCTCTTCTAGAGAGAAGGCTATGTTTATTAAGTTGTACATGGCCAAAGCCTATTATCGAGTCAAATGGGATTGTCTATCCAATATTTTGAGGGCTATTGGGCTTGGTAGTGCTTGGATTGAGTGGGTTATGAGTTGTGTCACTTCCTCCTCCTTCTCTATGCTCATTAATGGGGAGCCTTCTGAGCTTTTTGGGGCATCTAGGGATCTTTGACAAGGGGATCCTTTATCCCCATACTTATTTATTTTTATGGTTGAGGGGCTTAGGAGATTTATTAAATCTCGTGTGAAACTTGGTCTCATTCAGGGTTAGCACTAGGACAATAATTTTCCCTCCCAATCCCACCATCAATGTGTGGAGGACACAACTCTAATGGGCATTGCCAAAGTGGATGAAGCAAACAATTTTTGTAAGGCCCTGGACTATTATTTTTCCTTTGGGGTAGAGCATCAATGAAGGAAAGTCCTATAATTATTTCTTTAACACTCCTAAGCTTATTCAACAGAGAATTGCTAGGATTTTTAGGTTCCAGATTGGTTCACTTCCCTTCATTTACCTTGGTATTCCTCTTGGCATTCACATGCTTCCAAGGTTGTTCTAGCAAGATGTTATTGAGAAGTTTCATAAAAAAATTAGTCATTGGACATGCAAGTGGCTCTCTACTGCTGGTAGAGTGACTCTTTTGAAGTCTGTGGTTTAGGCTCTCCCATTGTATAGGTGCCTTGTGTTATCTGCCTCTGCCAAATTTATCAAAGACTTTGAAAGTATTTTCCATAAGTTTCTTTGGTCTGGTAACCTCTTCTTGAGGAAGTGGAGTCTTATTAAGTGGGATGATGTGTGTCAACTAAAGCAGGAAGGTGGTCTTGGGCTGTGTCGGGATTATTTGAATGGGCAAGCTTTGGAGGAAAAACTTTATTGGTGATGGTGTTCTCAACAACATTAGACTTGGGTTAATATCCTTACCTCAAAATATCTTGGGGGAGTGGAGGGAGTGGATGTGCCTAGATACATTCTTATGGGTAAAGGTTATATGGTTTGGAGTACCCTCAAAAGGGAAGCCAAGCTGATTAAACAAGGGTTGTTTTGGATTTGCAACAGAGGCTCAAATGCTCTCTTTTGGTTTGAATCTGGGGACAATCACCCTCCTATTATGTCAGTGCACCCTCATTTGCAGTAGTTATGTAAGACTTTTATGGAGGCAAGATGGATTCATGTGGTGGATTTCAAAACCCCTTATGCTCTGGCTCAGGCTATTATGTATAGGTGAAAGGACCCGCATGAGTGGCCTCTTGGGGGGATTGGTGAAGGATCGTCAGGAGCTCGCTTGTATCTTGGCTAGTAGGGTTTGCAACTCTATTTTAGAGAGGGATATTTTGGCCTGGAGTCATGACCAAAAAGGAAAATTCTTTGTTTCCTTTGGTTATCAGGTGTTGGATAAATAGATTTTTGGGTGTATGAGGGTCCCCTGGTGGAAACAAATCTGGAATAAATTCCCTTGGCCTAAGTGCAATTTCTTCTCTTGGCTAGTGATTTATAATAGATTCCTAACTTGGGAGAATCTTTGAAAGCATGGTTTTTAGGGCCCCTCTATGTGCGTCTTGTGCTCTAATAGTGATGAGAACTCTTCTCATCTATTTTTCAGTGCTCTTTTGTTAGGGTGATTTGGAATATTTGGTGGGATTTCTAGAATTAGTCATGCATGCACGCCTTTTCCTTGCATGATTTTTGGTTTAGGTTTGGGATCTCTCCAACTAAGACTTATTTTCTCCACATAGCTTGTACAATTGGTCCTAGATTGATTATCTGGCATATCTAGTTGGAGTGCAATCGCAGGATCTTTCTAGATAAGAAGCTTTAGGTTCAACAAGTTTGGTTGTGAATTTTGGGGGTTCTTCAGGAGACTTTATTGGCCAAGTGTGATCTTTCAATCCCCATGGATCCTAGAGATATGGGAGTGGTTCAAAGTTTGGGGCTTCATGTTTTTGATAAGGGTGGGCCTAGGTCTAGTCTGGGTTGGAGTGCTAGAGGGAAGGTTTTGAGATATGGCCATTAGAGGTCGCCTCCTCTTGGGGTGTTGAAGATTAATACTGATGGTCCCTCTAGATGTAATCCTAGTCATATTGGGGTTGGTGGCATTGGTAGAGATAGTTCTAGAGTGGTTGAATTTTTCTTCTCAGAGTATAGAGGCCAACACTCTAACAATTTCATGGAGGCATTGGCTATTCTTTTGGCTTTGCTTTGAAAAGGGATGCAAATTGGAAATTGGTTGTGGTGATTAGACAAATCATCTCTCTAGGTGGAGTCCCTATTCTATCACCTTCTATCATATCCCATGGGAGTGGAATAAGGTGGCTGATGGTTTGGCTAAATGGGCATCTGAGTGGATGGGAAATTGGAATATGGAAGACTAGGGCTATCTTCCTGAGAATCTTTCTCAGGAGCTGGAGGATCTAGTTACGAAGGATATGAGATGTTTCTTGGGAGTTGCTTAATGGCTCCGTTGTTGGTTTTTGACCCCTGGTGGGTTGGTTGTACTTTATGGATTTATACTATTTTCTTGGATCAATAAAGTTTTTACCCTCTTTTTATTAAAAAATTATGTCTTAATCTTTATTCTATCCTAATTAATTAAATAAATCGCATTTCTTTAATTGCATCTTTAATTATCTTATTCTTCTAAATTAATTAAACAATTATTATTAGTTATTTAATTAACATTCACCCACTTTGTAAATTAAATAATTTCTTTAATTATTTAATTATCCCCCTTCTTAGTTAAATAATTACTTTAATTATTTAATTCTCCACATTCACACTTCCTAAATTAAATAATTACTTTAATTATTCAATTATCCTATATTCTCTCACCATTATCCACTCATCAATAAATAAATAAAACATTTTATTTATTTATCTAATTCCCACTTGTGCATTCCTCAAATAATTAATTTATTTACTTATTATCTCATGCATTTCCACCTTGTTCTTAACGAACACTCTCTTTTAGTCAATTGGATAATCAATTCCACTTAACTGATCAATCAAATCAATTCACTCCCACTTAGTGAGAGCTAACGAAGCAATCAAATCTCTTAACTCTTCAATCAATTCTCCATGCAAATAGTTAACTGAAATCCTGCAACTAGTTGTATTTTTATTCAAGGGGTAAACGCTTTTGACCGGAGCTATGAACCCGATACAACCATTCAACAATACCACCCCAATGGGGTTTGAACCTTGGTGGCAAGAACAACAATGCCACCTATAAACCATCACACCATGCCAATATCGGCTCCTGCAACTAGTTGTAGTCGGTTAACTTGTTCATCAATTCCTCTCAAGGATTCTTGACCCTTGATGTTGATCATCCACCTCTTAATCCTAATCCTCCATCTAAATCAATCATTTATATAAAAGAAACCCTCATTCCTCTTTGAATGCTAACCATATTCTTTGAAATTGTGCTATCTTACATCTACATTGAACTTTTTGTAGATTGTGCACACCTAATATTTGAGAGAAAATAAGCAAAATTGAGAAGAGCAATGGAGGGGAATCAACTTTGACATAGAAGTTGAGGTATATCTTATTTATCATTTGATTTCTATTGTCATCTTGTACTTCAATGTTAGATTAGGGTCTCTATGGCTTGAATTAGGTAGTTTTGTTGTTTCTATCAATGATAATTCCTTCCTCCTGATTTTCTTGATCGATAAAGGCCATCCCATAAACTCGGAAATATTTTTTGGGAAGCTTGTTGGTTGTCCTCTTTTATGTAATTTATTGGCATTGTATCAATATTTTAAAAAACTAAAAAAAATAACCATTACAAATCAAAATCCTTAGAGGAGCGACATAATCCATTATTTTCGATCATAAATTCCCATGAAACAAAATTCCCATTATGGGACATCTATTAACATATCTTTATATTGTTGTTTTCTTTTGATATTATCATATCTATAAATATTAAACACTATTACATGTGGCTAATATTAGGATATTATCTACCTAGACCTAGTTGCACCATCCTTAAAGAAAAAGAAAAACAAGTCCACAAAAGCCTCATTAGATACCCTTGCCACCTCTTTTAGGAATTTGAGGCCCTAGGATGCTTTTTCATTTGAACCTCCACATGGTATCCAAAAAATTCGACCACAAAGGAGGTCCATGGCCCATTATGTGGGGGGAAATAACCATCCAAAAAACCATTGCTAATGTGAAACCCTATTCTAATGACTGCATTCTCCAAAGCTTCATGGAGCCCACCACACCACTTTGGAAAGACCAAACCCTCCATAACACTTGTGATAACATATTTGTCATCTTGAAGATCCAACATAATGGCCACAAACATAGAGGTGATGTGTATGTTCACACAATATCTATGTTTCTACAAGGAAAACATCAACCAACACCATTCTAATCGCATGTAGAACAATAGGATATGCATATTTAAAAATATTCTTAACCCTAATATCACTTTTTTCCACCTAAAAGCAAGTTTTGGCCTATTCACAAGAAGGCCAATAGTAGAATCTATTACAACAAGTGAAGAAGAAAGCCAAGAATGACAATATTTAACATCAATTTTTTTATTTGGCATTGTATGTAAATTAAATGAGTCATACGACCCTTTATGCAACAATCAATTACCTCCATCCAAAAGTCTTTTCAATATTGAATCTTAATAAATTTCACTTTCTTTCAATTACAAGAGGATTTTTTTTTTGTTTAAATATCTCCCACTCATTTGAATTTCAAATTATTAGTATTGAAGTAGCCAACATGCATGTTAACAACCATGTTTACAATCCCATTTTTATGTTGTCCTTGCAATAAATGAGAGAATTATTATTATTGGCCTTTGGTTGTAATGTACATGAATTTTTGAGTTATTAAATAAATTATATTTTATATTGATTTACATAGATTGTCAGATGATTGTAGTAACATAATTTTTTTTTCGGGCTGAATTTTTGACACACTATTCATACATAAAGTCTTTGGAATATAGACAAATGTCAAAAAGTCTCTGGGAAGTGTTCAATGTATCAGTAGTTGAATAAATTTATTGGCCTACGGTGAATTAAATGTTGAAGGGTTGAGCATTGATTTCTTTAATGTATATATACTTTGCCAACTTGATGTTCTTAATTTAATCTATCGAGCAGAGATATTTAAAACAAAAAAATAATCTCCTCTTTTGATCGTAAGAAATAAAAATTTATTAAGAGTCGATATTAAAAATGGCACAAGGTACAATTGGTCATTTAATTCTCATAGGCCACTATATCCTCCTTCACTACAGTTAAACACTCCCAATAGATTCATATATTTTCAATGCTTTGAAGTATTCTGCATGAAGCCAAATGTCAATCCAAATAATATTTCCAATGGCTCTCCCATGTGTTGAGGATGCCTCCAAAAAAGGAACTATAGCTATACTCCACACGAGTAAATGCTATTAAATTCCAATTTTGGTAATATTTCAAGCGTGTGCACTAGTATTGCAAGGCTTTGAAAGAATTCAGATCACACAAATTTTGGATATTTAATGATAGTTTGTAATTAATATTGAGTGTTGGGCTTACCTCAAAATTTTACTATAAAGAGGGATGGTGAGTTCAACTGAAATCATTCTTAAGTCCATAAAATGATTTTGAGTGATTTTTTTAAAATCTTGATAAGTTTTTTGTGACATTAATAAGGATGATGCCATGACTATTGGGGATATTCTAAATTCTCTTGCCTTAAGTTATGTAGTTTTAAAGAAAAAGAGAGACCAATTCCTTTTAGAATGGGTGGAATTGGAAAGGATTTTATTTGGTTCACCTGGCCCTTGAGCTCAATTCTAAACCAGGATGAGGATCTTTGAGGGAGATAGGCGCTTTCACTAGGCGATTTCATTCTCCATTTTGAGAGAGGCTCTTGCCAATTCCACCCTAGTGGACTTCGATGTTCTTTGATGAATGTTAGTGGGTATGGGTGGTGTGGTGGCCCTCAAAGAGGAATTATGGACTTTCAATGTCATGCTAATCTATCTTGGTGGCTTGGTCTTACCCAAATATAGTGGTAGAAAATTTACTACCCCCTCAACTTCTTCTCAGTACCTCTAGCTAGTATGAAGGTGTTAATTTGATTTACGCACACCTTCAAATTCAAAAATTCAGGATAGTTACATTTTCTATGTTCACAACTTCAAAGCATGCCCAAAAAGTTCCATGGTCTGAGGATATGATTTCCTTCACATCCATACATTCCCATCACCACTAATTCTTCAACCACAACTCAAATTAATTATTGGTGAATTTGTTACCTTTGTTACAAGCTAGAGAAAATCTAATAGATACTTGTACCCATTCCATTACACCACTCTTGTATTAATATCAATTGTGTCAAATGTAAAAGTGGTATGTCTCATTTATACCTGAGATTGTATGCTATACTCATCTTTAAAAAAGGATATAGCATTGTCATTCATTCATATTAATACAATAAATGGTTGTACTATTCTTCATTATTCATTTGTAGTAAAGAATTATTTTGTGTGTTAGTGTCTATTAAAGTTATAAGTAATAGTATAATATCTTTCATAGAGAGTAATTAGAATGATTGCTCTGTAAATATGAAATATGATATATAATAATTAAAATAACTGTAATAAAGACTTTTATTTCATATTAAATAATAATATATTATCAAAAAATTAGAAATTATGTATAAAAATGGTTCATCATTCGATGAACGTTCGATGGATGGTTGTAGTTGAATTTTGAAATGAAATGTTTGGAGTGCTAAAATTATGAACTGAAACCTCCCAAATAATTAGTATTGTTGGCCTTTGGCTGTAGCGTACATGAATTTTTCAGTTAGAAAATAAATTATATTTTATATTAATTGACATACATTGCAGATGATTACAAATCAATGACATAAGTTCTATTCCAAGCTGAAGTTTTGACACACCAAAATTCCTACATAAAGTCTCCAAAATAGAGACAAATGTTGAGACTTGTTTGGTATGTGGCCTCTTCACTTAAATGATTTCCCATGTCTTTGGCTGCCTTGTTTTACTAGCCCCTTGAACTGTGTTATTGGTCGAGAATGTTTTCTAAGTATTCTAATAATACTTTTTTCTTCTTGCAATTGTGTCCTCCTTTGGTGGCCTTGCTTATGTCCATGTAGAATCATTTAGTTCCAGAGCACGCTTTCTTTTTGTATCACGAGTTTCTTTTTCACCCTGGTTTGTAAGTTGCACTATCATGCTATTGTGCCACATGTATTCATAATCCTCTTCAAATCCCTTTGTGTAGCAACAACTATCTTGTGAGCCCACTATGATGAAAAGTTGTCTCTATATCTATTGAAGAATTTTCTAATTGTAGCATCATATTCAAATTATTCTTTTGTTCTAAGTTGTGCTCTTGTAGTCTAGTGACTCAAAACTAAATTTACAGGTGGAAAGAATTCATTGCAGAACACATTCTCTTTGCAATGTGATTTAGCAAATGAGAAATTAAATAGTTTTGTGCTTACGGAAAGCAATGCGCTAGCCGTCAATTAAAACACTCCAAATGGTCTATATTCAAACCTAAGAATGAACGGAAAGAGACTCTATGGATTTCACTAATGCAAAAGTGATGGTTTTCTACCTTGCCTTTAAAGATTCTTCTAACTCAATTTCATTGAAATCTTTCTCCTTACACATCCAAAAGAAATTTGTGTGTAAGAATTGAGTCATTGGTGTGATTTCAAAAGCTATGACTGTAAAAACTATGGTTTCTATGCACCCAGGATACGTGAGTAAAATTCTTCCTAACTGTTACTGCAAAAGGATTATTCTAAACATGAGTGTTTCCAATAGTTTTTTTATGAATTTAATCAATTCAATTAGGATATATTGAGAATCATAGGATAGTTATGAATCCTAATTTTAGTTAATTTACAAACCCTGATTTTCTAAGAAAACTCTAAAAATGAGTTGAGAATCATTCCGAGATGGCAATCAGCTCCCATGATCTTCCAAGAAATCAAATCATGTGCAAGGATCTGGGATCCTTTTAGATAGATTGATTGATAGGGTTGAATTGGTGAGGGATATAGCCATCTCGGTTCAGGGGTGGGCTAATTTAGAAGGAGAAATGCAACAAGGTTGATATATAACATATGGAATGCAGACAGGTAGATTGGTGGTACTAAATATCTTCATCAATGTGGACTTGGTGAGGGCTATTGCCAAGAATTATAATTCATAGTCAAGGGTAATTTTGAACAACAAGGGTGCTATTTTAATAAGATTGGACAAAAAAGTTATATGTGATGTGTTCAATTTGAATATAGATACAAATATCCCTATAGATTTTGACTCATTGTGTAAATAATTTTCCAAAGATAAAAATAGCTATAGGTTCATGTGGCCACCTCACCATAAAAAAGAGATCAAAATGGAAAAATTGTGAGGTTTTCTATAAATGAAGTGGAATCATTAAATTATGACATATTTTAACATTACTTCATAAATAAACTACTTTCCCTATGCCAAGTTATAGTTGTGGATTGCAAAGCTCAAATTCCTATGCACTTAATGATGCAAGCAATTGATATTCAACATAGAAACCTGAAGAGGAGCTTTGATTTTATAAATTTTATTGTAGATGGAATCCATAAATTTTTGATAGCAATTAAAGGAGAGGAAAAAATAATGTACTTTAAATGATATTCTTTATTTTTCTATTTTTTGTTATACAGTGGAAGACTAATTTGGAATGTTGCAATGCAACTGAAATTTCACGATGCTCATATATCTAAGACATGCATTATCTAACCTCAAATTATATTATGTTTGAGGGATGATTTGTGCTTTTGGTTTTGGAAAATTTGGGCCATAAGAGTACCAACAAATTGTCTAAAAGGGTAATGATTTTTTTTGAGACCCAAGGGCATGACACCTAAGACTTGAATAGATCATAATTGGGGAGGTTGGTTTCTCCATTCTAATACTAAAATTATCAAAGTTTATGGTGCTCAGGTGCAACCACACATTTTCCAATAATTTTTCTAGGCATGATTGTATTTCTGGAAATCATGTGATAGATGAATGAAGTTGATAAGTTCCATTTAAGAGAAAATAAGAAGGGGTCATTTTTAGGATCAACAAATGTATTTTATTTATTTCATGACCACTACCAAAGAAGGGTTGGATCCCTTGTTGGAACCCTATAAAATGAGGGTATACAAGAAGATGAATTATGATTTAGAGCACTTCATTAATCAAGTCAGAGAAAGAGTGGGAAGGGAAAAAATTTATCATGAAGCCGATAAGCTTGAGGATGTAACCAAGAATTCTATTTTAGATACAAAAGTTCAAAGAGTGAAAAATGCATGGATGAAAATTATCAAGGGAGAGGAACAAATAAGATATGCCAACCCTAACTATCCTGGAGAAAAAACAAAAATCAAAGATCCTATTGTCATAATGTATACCATGCTTGACAATGTTGTTATTCTTCCTCTTAGGGTTTATGTATTATTATAAAGGCCTGTCAGAGAAGAAGAAAGACCAATGGAACATTGATAAGTTGAACAACCAATACAACAATTGGAGGCACCAAAAAATCAAGTGCTCCTCTACAAGCACCTCCAAATAAGCCAAGTGGTGTCAAACCACTAGTTGACTATTCAATTGATTATGTAGAAATTGAAGAGGTAAGGGAAAGTGCACCAGACCTTGATGAAGTGAATAAATTGCTTACTATAGATACCCTAAATTGTCTTGACCTACGAGCAACACCTTTTTACTCATTTTCACTCTTTTTCCTTAATGATTAAATAATACCTTATTATTTAATTATCATCAAAATTCATATTTTGCTATTAATTAAGTAATTTTACATTATTTTGCTATTAATTAAGTAATTTTACATTATTTAATTAATTCATTCTAATTCATCATTTTTGACTAATTAAATAAATCCTATTTATTTAATTATGTCTTGATTAACATTATTCTTCCTGATTAATTAAATAAACCTTATTTATTTATTTATGTCGCTAACTTCACTTATTCTTCTATTTTAATTAAATAGTTATCATGTAATTATTTAATTAACATCAAACACCCTTCTTATATTAAATAATTGTTACTAATTATTTAATTAAACCACTTTCTCACTTCTAGATTAAATAATTAAATTAATTATTTAATTCTCCAATATTCACTCAACATGATCCATTAATAAATAAATTTGTATTTATTAATTCAATCTTTATTTGCACATTCCTCCAAAGATTAGTTAATTATTTACTTAATTATCCTCTCACATATTGACTAATCAATCAATCTCATTGATTATTCAATCAAATTAGTTGACTAATCAATCAATCCCATTGATTATTCAATCAAATTCATTGACTAACAAATCAATTCCATTGATTATTCAATCCCACTAATTTATATATAGACCCATTCTGACCTAGAATTGGCATTAACATAGAAAAATGAAAGAGGCTCTAAAAAATAAAAAGGATTCACATTATGTGAAACAAATAGATGGAAGTTAGAATGCATGTGTTGCTATAACAATTGCCACATTAACATAACTAGCACATTGCACCCCAATGAGTTGCAATGCTTACGCTGATAGGCCGATTTCCAACACGCAGATGACGTGTCCAGCGTCTTAACGTGCTCCACTTTATTTGTATTTAAATATTACTTGTTTTGGAGGACAGGACCGTCAGAGTAGAGGAAGGACCTGTGAAAGGAAAACGATGGCGTCAGACTGGAGGAGATCTCAGTGGGGTTCCCCCACGTAATAGCCTATTGGCTAAATATATATCAAAATTTTAATCATACCAAAAAAATTTGTCTAGACTCATAAGTATTTATTCTTGGCATTGACTTTGAGTTTTCCCTTCAAAATATTTATGGTCCCTCTATTCCATAATGCTCAACAAATATTTCACTATAATCCATAATCAACCTATTAAGAAGAAATCTATGTGTGACAAATATGACTATGTGGTCGTCCATAATGTCAACAAATGAGTTTTATAAAAAAATTAAGCATATGTATAAAAATCCACTAGGTGTGGGTAATAATGAGGCCAATAAAGAAAAAATAATTTTTTTTGTAAGTCATTTTCAATAGCATTATAGTAGAAATTCTTATTAAATTCAACCCACCATCCATAGTAGTATGTCATTTACAAAACTCAAAGCTTTCAATTATTGACATAATAAATTTTAGTTGATAAGGCCTTATATTTCTTCATTTTGAGAATTCGAAATAAATAATATCTTGCGTAGTCACAAACAAACAAATTATCCTACATACCAAGAGTTAGAGAAATAACATCCTTCATAGTCATAATCAATTTTTATACAATTTTTTTGATAAACAAATTAAATTTTACTTGGTACCTTACCTTCTATGTATAGTAATTATGATTAATTCCATCACCTTTTAACTTTCAAATGTTATCTCCAATCTTCTATTTTTGATGTTTAATAAGACAATACTAAATAGTAAATTAACTAACATGAGTAATAAGTTTCTTATTTCTAATTTCTATATTTTTAAAATGTATGTGCCAAGTATATGTATTACAATTGAAACAAGAAGCATCAATATAAAAAAATTAATAATTTGAATACAAATGTCAAGGAAAATGAATGATGTCATGCAACTTCATTAAATTAAATATTAAGGTACCACTACCAAAGCTATAAATTTTCCTTCCCTATGCACTTTAAACTCCAATATCCATTATTGTCATAAATTATCTCACCTCAAAAATTGGATGTCTCTTTTGCATTCAAGATTGGGATTCAATGTGATTTAAAATTTATCAATTGGAAGCCCTACTAGGAGATGATGTTTAAATTATGGGAGATAGCATTTAAACTACACTATACCAATGGGAATTCATGTATTTAAACTATATAAATTTTTTTATTGAATCTTATTTCTTAAGGATAACTATCCTAGAAACTTTAAGTTTGAATTTGGGTGTATTAGAACTTGGGGCCAAAATATAAATTAAGTAGTTGATCTACATTCATCAAATAATTTAAATTTTATCTTTTAGCATATATTATTTTTTCCAATCACTTTTTTAAAATCCTTGACAATTTTAGCATATAATATTTTTGACTTGTTAGTCATCCTTCAATTTTATTTGAATTTTAAGTACAAAACTATATAATATTATGTACATGATGTTGAAGCTTTGTGATTCTATGACTATCTCATGCGGTTTTCTTTTTCTAGATCTCTAGGGTTTTAAATTCATTGGAATATAACTAAAATTCTAAATTTAAAATTAGTGGAAATCCCCCTATATGATCACTTTTATGCCTTTATATTATTACTCTTCCGGTAATCCCACTTAAATGTCACTTCTTGATCTCTCAATTCTTTGTGGTATTATCGGCCTTTGTCCTTTGTTACCATTGTTCACTTGTGCTTGAGTCTAGGTTATAATAATTCACAGTCATATTATGCCCTATAATGTGTAAATGTCATGTTCATATTGTATCACACACACTTTTCACATTGTAAATTTTATGTTATCTTTGTTCTAAAGTTGTGAGCTTACAATCTTGTGTCATGTTTATGTTAAAAGTGGTCATAATTGCCATCTTTAGTGATGATGATTAGTCTTTGCATCTATGTTGGTATGCTTTTATGGGGTCATTTTTGCCCACATTCATATTGTGTCTATAGCATCTTATAAATATTTATAATAGATGGTTGAATTTAGTGCATCCTAGTGGCCCTTGTATCTAATTTTGAGTGTAAACCCCTTAACATTGTTATGATGTGTGATGGCCCCAACTTTATTGATAAATAAAGAGGTGGGTTGTACATTTCTAACATACTAAAAATGACTTCATTGGATGAAAAGGTGGTAAAATTTAATTGTGTCATGAGTGCTCTTTGCTTCATAACCTTGAAGTTGAACCATTCTATTTTATTTGCAACATGTGATGATTGTGGTTGTTAGGGAATATGGTGAATGATGTTGTGTTGTATTACCACATGTGATTAATCCTAAAAAATGCTTCAATTTTATTGGTCAAATGGTATACAAATTTATTTGTCAACTCCAAGTGTGAGATGGAAGTATAAGATAAAAATGGTGAATTCATTCCATATCACACACGTATTTCACATCACAGCTTTAAACAAATGCATAATACACAAAGCTATGATGTGTGATAGTCATCAATCCTTTTCATAAGATAAATCAAACACCATATTTTAAACTAAATTAAATTTGTTAATGACATTAATTTTTTGAAATTTCATGTGAGCATTCAATATAGGACTGGTGAAGGGGAAAATACTTTTTACAAGATTGTTAAAGAAAAATGAATGAATTTGATATTATTTCAATAATATTTACAATATCCAAAATATTCTCAAATATTAAAATGAAGGAGAAGCTTGGTAATAATTATCTATAAACTAGTATTCTACAAGTTTGATGTGTTGCAATTAAATCAATTGATTTACTAGTTTTGAAACTAAAATCCTCTATGGTTTTAAATTGCATTGGATTTTTTAGGTATTTATATTTGTTGAAAATATTGTTTTTTTATTATATTAGTAGGGAAGGGCCCTGATCCTGTGGTACAAAGTAGCCAAAGTCATAGACAACAAAAAGGCTGGGGAAACAGCACCAACCAGACCTGACAAAACAACAACAGACAATTACTATTAAGTCATCATAGGAGGCACACAAACTAGATAACCATTAATAGCATCCACAAGATTAGTGTAATTATAATAAAAAACAAGAGCATACCATGGTACAAAACTATATAATATTATGTACATGATGTTGAAGCTTTGTGATTCTATAACTATTTCATGTAGTTTTCTTTTTCTAGATCTCTAGGGTTTTAAATTCATTGGAATATAACTAAAACTCTAAATTTAAAATTAGTGTAAATCCCCTTATATGATCACTTTTATGCCTTTATATTATTATGTTGACTAACTCTTACAGTAATCCCACTTAAATGTCACTTCTTGATCTCTCAATTCTTTGTGGTATTATTGGCCTTTGTCCTTTGTTACCATTGTTCACTTGTGCTTAAGTCTAGGTTATAATAATTCACAGTCATATTATGCCCTATAATGTTTATATGTCATGTTCATATTGTATCACACACACTTTTCACATCGTAAATTTTATGTTATCTTTGTTCTAAAGTTGTGAGCTTACAACCTTGTGTCATGTTTATGTTAAAAGTGGTCATAATTTCCATCTTTAGTGATGATGAGTAGTCTTTGCACCTATGTTGGTATGCTTTTATGGGATCATTTTTTCCCCATTCATATTGTGTATATAGCATTTTATAAATATTTATAATAGATGATTGAATTTAGTGCATCCTAGTGGCCCGTGTATCATAACTTTGAGTGTAAACCCCTTATCATTGTTATGATGTGTGATGGCCCCAACTTTATTGATAAATAAAGAGGTGGGTTGTACATTTCTAACATACTAAAAATGACTTCATTGGATGAAAAGGTGGTAAAATTTAATTGTGTCATGAGTTCTCTTTGCTTAACAACCTTGAAGTTGGACCATTCATTTTATTTGCAACATGTGATGATTGTGTTTGTTAGGGAATATGGTGAATGATGTTGTGTTGTATTACCACATGTGATTAATCCTAAAAAATGCTTCAATTTTATTGGTCAAATGGTATACAAATTTATTTTTCAACTCTAAGTGTGAGATGGAAGTATAAGATAGGAATGGTGAATTCATTCCATATCATACACGTCTTTCACATCACAGCTTTAAACAAATGCATAATACACAAAGCTATGATGTGTGATAGTCATCAATCCTTTTCATAAGATAAATCAAACACCATGTTTTAAACTAAATTAAATTTGTTAACGACATTAATTTTTTGAAATTTTATGTGAGCATTCAATATAGGACTGGTGAAGGGGGAAATACTTTTTACAAAATTGTTAAAGAAAAATGAATTAATTTGATATTATTTCAATAATATTTACAATATCCAAAATATTCTCAAATATTAAAATGAAGGAGAAGCTTGATAATAATTATCTACAAACCAGTATTCTACAAGTTTGATGTGTTCCAATTAAATCAATTGATTTACTAGTTTTGAAACTAAAATCTTCTATGATTTTAAATTGCATTGGAGTTTTTAGGTATTTACATTTGTTGAAAATATTGTTTTTGATTATATTAGCAAGGAAGGGCCCTAATCTCATGGTACAAAGTAGCCAAAATTGTAGACAGCAAAAAGGCTAGGGAAACAACACCAACCAGACCTGACAAAACAACAACAGACAATTACTATTAAGTCATCATAGGAGGCACACAGGCTAGATAACCATTAATATCATCCACAAGATTAGTGTAATTATAATAAAAAACAAGAGCATACCACATATTAACCCAAAAAGTGGTACACTGACCAAAACAGAGAGTAACCAAAGACCAGCAGATTCAAAACCATAACATAGCCATCAAAAAATAACAATCTGGGACGATCAACCAAAGAACCGATAGTTTAAGACTAGACATACAACCAGAACAAAAAGGAGACCAAAACAGAACAAAAGAGCCATTACTTGGCTTTAGCAATCAATTCCCAATTTTCACCAATTTGGGAAACATATTCCCTCAAGTCTGGGTCATCTTTGTGTGCCAAGTCCTTTTCTTCATCCTATTTCCCAATCTTCTTCAGCTTCCTCTTAATCTTAGTTTGACCAATAACCACTCCCACCATGGCATGGTGCATCAGACCATTGGTCACCTTCATTAGGGTGATGATCACTTTCTTCAAATCTTCCATCTGAACCTACAAGAAGGTTATCCTACTTTTCAAGAAAAGAACAATAGTATCTTCAGGGATAGTAGCATCTTGGGCTTTGTCCTCCACTTCAGTGACCTCCTTATCCATATCTCCAATATCCTCTTCCCTCTCAATTTCTTCCTCCTCCTTGTCATCAATATCCTCCTCAACATCTTGTTATCCCATCTCATTGGCACTATCTTCAAACTTCATATATTCACTCTCCTCATCCACCTGATGTTCAAACTCTTCCACTGTCAAATGTTCCTCTTCATCTAACTCAATTTCTTTCCATTTCCCTTTTTTATCCATAGACATGACCTTGGCTAACCTTGCTGATCTTCGGCCTCCACACATCAAACTCGTCTGCCCATCCTCCACTTCTTCCTTTTGGTTTCCCTCCAGATCTTCAATAATTGTTATTACTTCCTCATTCTTCTTCTAGTATTTTTTCAAAAAAAAATCCTTGGGGGGTTCAAGCAGCAACGATGAATGCTTCCTCTTTTTCGGGGTGGCTTTGAGCAACTCATACTCAAGGGATTTCTCCACAGAGGCTTTCAGAGGTTTAGATCTAGAGGATTTAGTACCAGAAATGGCCAAAGGGGTAGCAATCAAGGGGGAGCCCTCCCGCAATCTAGAATGTTGGGTAGTAGACCTAGGGTTAGGCGTAGGGTTCATTTGGTCACCATCCTGGGGTAAACCTTGTTCCTCTTCACCATTTAGGTGTGGGTTATCCTTCCTAACCAACAACGGGTTTCCATGGGGGCTTTTAGCAAGAGAAAATTTGTAAAGGGTTGGCAATAAACCTTGATGCAAAGGGGGCGATGCCCCGTTCTCAATATTTTGTTGCAAAGAGGATAGCAAATAGAAGGGATAGTTGATTCTATCATTATGGCAGACATGATTGAGAATAGGAAAATGGTAAGCATGAACTGCCATATACCTTCCTTCAAGGGTAAAGTAGCACATAATAAACATGCTTACTAGGGAAAACGGTGGAGGGAGTTCAAGCCATGTGTAACCATTCTAAAACCTTGTTAACTTCTCACCATCGTGGAAGAATTTTTCCACAAATTTTTAATAATCTGCTCCACTTTTCTTAGCCACCCTCCTTCCATCGTTTATCCAACTAGTATCTTTCGCTATGAATTGTATCATGACTTCAAATTTCACCACCCCAATTGATACATTCCCTTTTTTTCTAGAAATTAGCAAACTTGGCTATCGAATTTTTCATTATATCCCTTCATTGCTTCGAAAAAGGAAGCCATGCCCTCCCTTCAAAACATCTCCCATAAATCATAATTTTTCTTAAGAGCAGCATAGTTAGCAGGTTCAATGTGTTTTCTAGGCCCACCCATTTTAGAAGTTTGCAAACTTTTGGAGCTTTTCGATTGGTTAACAATTTTCTTCATTCCCCCCAAAAAGACAACCTCACCACCACTATAGACACCAAACTTGCAAAGAAAACACTTAGAGATAGTAAGAAGGTTGTCATTTAGAATGTTTATACCAGTTTTCTAGATGAAGAAAACCACAAACTCAAAGTTGAGGAAGAAATTGGAATGATTACCCTTCCTCATAATAAATTCCACTAGATTATCCAACTTGAGCTAAGCCTCCAAAATGTTGCGATAAGATGCATTTGGCACATTGAAGATTTTTGAAATGACCCAAGAATTATAGTTGCAATTCAATGTTCATGTGATACAGAGAGTGCTCGGGAATGATTATCTCATTAAATATTTTCTTGACGACAACCTTCTTATCACTAACATTGATTTGGAGCATGCCAACCTTATAATCATCAATTTTTATTCTCATTCCATCACCTTATCTTTAAATTATCACCCCTTCCAGGCCCCTTAACCAGAATTCATAACTTGTAAACATTTTCAAATTTTCCTTTTAACACATTATCCTTTATTGTCCTTGGCAACTGACCATTCTCCCAATAGGACCAAGTGTTACACTTTACTGCCTCGTTAGCAGCAATATTCGCGACACAATTTTCCTCCCTATAAACATGTTGAATTTTGTTGTGAGCGAAAAATTGCATATGCATATTACAGTTATCCATTATATCTCTTATTTCCCTTGGAGTAGCATTATCACCCTTCAAAATATCAACAATCAGTTTAGAATCTCCTTCCAAAATGACTTTTTGGAAACCTAAATCTCTTAACAACTTGATACCTCCCCAAGCAACCATGGCCTCCGCTTTGTTGTTAGAATAGATTCCAAAAAAAATCCCATAACCAACAATACAGTCACCAAGATGGTTTCTTATAAGGCCACTTTCCCTTACTAGGCCAGGGTTGCCTTTAGAGCAACCATCAAAATTGCATTTGATCCACTCCCTATCTAGAGGGTTCCAAACAGTAGTCTTCCTTGAAAGATAACTAGACCAGTTAATAGTAGTCAGATCCTTTTGAAGGCCCCATAATTGTTTGATTCGCATTTCCTTGGTAACCTTAGAATAGTTGTATCTCCCTGCTTCCACATTTTCCTTAATTTGAGTCTTTATGGCCATACTTAACTCATTGTTGTGTCTCTCAGTTTCCCTGAATATCCTATTGTTTCTCTCTTGGTTATAAAAGGAGGGACTTGATTCCAAAGATCCACAATGATCTTGTGAGATTAAGGGCTAAGGGACCAATTATCAACAAACATTTTTATGGAAGGAGGGGAAACCCAATCAATGCATAACAAGGGGAGGAAGAAGGACCAGACTTCTCTAGAGAATAGATAATGGAAGAAAAGGTGCATGATTGTCTCTTCCACCTCTTTACAAAGGACACATTTGTTAACCAAATGGAACCCCCTTCTAACTAGGTTATCAATAGTTAGGATTTTTCCATGAGAAGAAACCCACCAAAAGCAGTTAACTTTAGGAGTCAATTTTTTTATCCACATTTTATTCCACAAAGGATTCTTGTTTTCTATTAAAGCTTTTTCTAATTCCTCATAGGTATTTTTAACAGAAAAATAGCCTGAGGGGCAATCCATAGTCTTTCATCCTGCATGTCTTTAGAGAACCAAGTGGCCTCCCCAATTAAGCAATTAGGCCTTTGCACTATAGGCTCCTAGTTTTGTTGTCTATCACCTCTTAGGTTAGCTCCCTTGAGCAGCTTGTTAAATTCCATCCACCTCGGCTCAGCGTCCTCCCAGTTAATATAGCCAACAACCTTCTTGCCACAAGTTTTGGTCAATCTTTGTTTTAGAGGGTTAAGGTCATTTAGCAATGAGAGTGGGGGCCCTTTATTCCAAGATTCTTTCCAAAATTCAATCTCCATACCATTGCCAATACGCATTCTTGCACCCTTTCTTAACATACTTTTAATTTTAATTAAGTGGTTCCAGAAAACAGAACCATAAGGAAAATCAAAAGAAGTTAGGAAACAACCCTGATCTTTGTTTCTCATGTATTTAGCTTTAAGGATCTTGACCCAATCTTTGGTTCCTTCCAACAAATTCCATCCTAGTTTGGCTACCAGAGCTTTATTAAAGAGTTTAATTCTCCTTATTCCCAATCCACCAACACATTTTGGAGCACAAACTTTCTCCCACCCAACAAGCACCATTCAGTTTCTTTCCCCTATTCCATACGATAAGAACCTTTTTTGGATTTGTTCAATTTGCTCTGTAATAAAGGTAGGTATTTGAATAGAGATAAGTAGAGGCTTTTAACAGTTGGAGCTTCCCAACTTGACTCAGAAGTTTTCCTTTCCAACTAGCCAACTTCTTTTCAATTCATTCAATAATGTGGTTCCAGTAGTTGCTATCCATTTTTTTAGAGATTAGGTGTAGGCCAAGGTAGGCAGTAGGAAAAACAGCTTCCTAATAGCCTAGAATTTGAACAACTCTGTCTTTCACCATTTGCTCAGCATGAAAGAATTTTATGGGTCAAGAGATCAAAATTAGAGAGGTAGAGGAAGATCGAGTAGAGGTTTTGGAAGAGAAACCTTTCGAGGAACTTGTTTTAAGTGTGGGGAAGAGGGTCACAGAGCATATGACTATCTTCATGAAGAGGAAAGACCAAGAAGAAGGACTGAAAATCTGAATAGGGAAGCAAATGTGAATAGAGAAGATGCAGGATCATCACATTCTGAAGAAGCAAAAGATGGTGAAACTTTAATGGCTAGGAGAACACTGTTAAATGAAGATGATAAATCCATTCAAAGGAGAAGTTTTTCTAGCACAAGATGAAAGTGTGAAGGAAAGGCATGTAATGTCATTATTGATAGTGGAAGCATAGAAAATCTTGTGTCTGATGAAATGGTAAGAAAATTGCAGCTAGGAAGGAAGAAGCACCTGTACCCATATCAAATAGCATGGGTACAAGATGAAAAGAAGCTTTTGATTAGTGAACAATGTGAGGTAAAATTTAAGATAGGAGGCTATTATGATGAAGTTTTGTGTGATATTCTCCCAATGGATGCTTGTCATATTCTTCTAGGAAGACCTTGGAAATTTGATAGGAAGGTGATGCATGATGGTTATGCCAACACACACACATTGATGAAGGATGGAGTGAAACACAAATTGAAGCCATTGAAAGAAGAAATGGGTAAGGTTTGCAGAAATGCTAGGTCTTGTTTGGTTGATGAAATTAGACTTTTAGATGGTATGAATCATGAATATGTTAGTTTTGTTGACACAAACCATGAAGAAGATGAGAAAGGTGAATTGTTGGCTCAGATTGAAGAAAAGATCTCAAGTGGAATGAGGGGAGTAGCAGAGGGTAACGTAAAATATGATTTATTGGTTTCCTTTGATGAGAAAGAGAGTGAAGGAATAGATAAGTTTGTTGCAGCAAAAATTAAGTTTGATAAAGTTGGATTGGAAGAGTGGAGTGAAAGGGTTAATTAAGAATTTTCTGAGGAATCCTTGCTTGAGAACAGTGAAGGTGAAAATGTTTTGATTAATAATCATGATTCCTTGTCAAGTAATATGGAAATTGAGTCTCTTGATGGTAGTACTAATTCTATTTTGAGTGAAGAAAAACAGGTTGCAGTAGTTTCATGTCTTCCAAAAGGCATGAAAACAATGAAATTTCATGAAGGAAACATGGTGGAAAGAGATAAAAAAAAGGTAGAACAACAAATGAGGTAAATGAATACATTTGTTTTGATGAAGGAGGAGGTATAATTTTAATTGTTAGTTCTGATTTTGATGAAGTATATTGGTTGGGAAGAAAATTTGATGCTTTGAATTACGTGATGGGTAGTAGAGGAAGGATGAAACATGGTAATGTTGTAAGTTTGCAAAATTTGATGCATAGAAAGGTTCCAGTGGACAAGGAAAAAGGTGGGTTCAGAATGAGCATCATATCTACAAATTTTTATGAGTCAAACTCATGAAACATTTCTTTTCTACCGTGGGTATCTGATGCAGGAGCATTCACAGTATTGGCAATCTTGTATCAAGTAGAATTTTCAATTTTTGTTGAGAAATTTTTCAATTTTGTGGTGAGTAAATTTTGGTTTGGAATTAAAATTGAAGGTGGGAAATGATATATATTTGAATAATTAAACTTGAAAAAATAATTTCCCTTTGCACATTGTCAAGTTGACTTGTGGGAGAAAAAAAGCAATGAAAAAGCAGTTTTAAAATATTTAAATTAAAAATGTTTGAAAGGAAAATTGGGATGTTGGGATTTGAATGTGGAGCTTTAAAATACCATTTAAATTATCCCTAAAAAGTAGGGACTAGGAAGTGGGCACCCTGGACTTGCTTTGATTTTTCTGCTTTTTCAGGAGTCAAAAAGGAGAGAAAAAAAACTGAAAAAGATTCCTATCTTTAGTGGGCTGTTGGGAATGGTTTTTAAAAAAAACTTAATTGTTTTTTTGAGGAATTTGATGTGCAAAAACAGCATGGTTTGTGCTATATTTAATAGGCCCAAATAAAGCATGTAGAATTAATTTCAAGACAGGGAGGGTAAAACAGAAAAGAACCCATTTTTAGGAAGGTAAGTTTGGAGAGATTTTTGAAGGGGAAGAGAAGAGGTGTAGCATTTCTCTCTACAATAATATTGGGTGCTTGTTTCAGGTTGGGACTTATTTATAACAATCCATTAAAGCTTCAAAACAACAGGTTGAAGCTACATGAGTTGCAAGTGGAATGGAGGTGCTGGAAGGTGAAATAATTTGCAAAAGATTGCATAGATGAAATAGTTTTTTTTTTAAATATTATTCCATAGCATATCATATGTTGGTATGGGTTTATTTTGTTGTTCATTAGTCCATTGGTGACTGAAAACTCTTGTAATCAGACTTCTTTAATAGAGAAATTTGGTGTTTTCCTGTGCAAGCAATTTTCTAAATTTTAAAATGCAAGTTTAATTTTTTGTTTGATATTTTGTTGAGAGGGTTTTGAGAGTATTAAATCCTCTCTACATTATTTAGCATGTCCTCATAAACAACAAAGGAGAACAGGAAAATACCTTTGGGCATTACATTAATAGAAACACTTCCTTTTAAATTCTAAACAGAGACAACCCAGTTCCTTACCTGTTGAATGTTCGTACGGTACGCCAAGAATTTTCCCACCAATGATAGCTTGAGACCATCCATAGCTTTAATCATTAGCACTTTAGGAACATCAATTTCCTGACTAGTCACTAAACAAGAGGTAGCCTTCGTGTTCAGCCTACCCGAAGTTGTCGAGCTACCACCAATAGTTTATCCACAAAAGAAGTAGGTTCTTCTTCAGAGAAAAAATATTCCAAACGCAGGGATTGGGATAGAGGTTCCTTGCTAGTTGTACCAACTTCTAGAGCAAAAGAAGAAAAAGGGACGGTGGTAGCAAGAGGAGTACCAACATGGGGAACAACATTTTTGGAAACAATAGAAATTGGTACCACGCCAGGATTGGGGAGCCTTGTTAAGCCCCCCGCCCGATCGGCCCATGTGACAGTCAAATCAGGAATAACACACAGAGGAAATTCAAAAACCAAGGGAGCAAGAAAGTTGCAAAATTGATGATTCCATAGAAATATGGTTTCTTATCTTCTTGAAAATATTGTTCCATTATTTCAAGATTTTTATTTTACATAGATGAATTCTTCAACCTTTTATTAATTTCAAGCTTGTACCTGAGAAAAAAACATAGGAAACATTGTATTTCTAAAATATGCAAAATATCTTCCTAGTCCACTGATGTAGTTCAAAAATCAAGGCTCTAAATCAGAGTGTTGATCTTCGTAGCCAATAAACAAATCTTTAATCTATTGAACTGAAAAGCATACTCACAAAAAATATATGAACCCAAAAATTTATGAAATTTGATTCATTTAAACTTTTACAAATATGCACAAAAATCTCTTGATGGACCACATTTGATAAATTATTTTGAATATGCAAACATCTTCCATTTTTTTTGAAAAATTTTATAAAAGAAGCTCCCACCTTTATCTACAAGAATACAAGTGAGTCAAAAATTTCCTACCAGCAATGGCATATTAATTTTCAAGCCAAAATCTCAAAAAACCCATTCTCAACACTAGAACTATGTTGCAGACTTCACCAACAACTCATAACCTTTTCTCTCTTGTGCAATCCTTATTCATTTTCATACTTAGATGCATTGGATTTCATTTCTCCTACAAAATTAATTTCTAGACTCCATACTAGGTGTGGGAATCATCTAGAGGAACTTTCTAGAAATTTAAAATTGTCTCCACTCCTCCATCTAGCACCCAAAATGAATGTGCAATAAGATAGGGGAATTCCCAAACTACCAAGGAACTCAAGAGGCATTTATTGTAACAACCAAGCCTTTGCATTAAATTTCTTTTCTTTTCACATTTTTTAAGTTCACCTTTTACAAATTTAAGTGTTAAATTTATAAAAATAATTTGAAAATTTAAATTATTGCCCCTAAACGTTAGACCCCTTCATTATATTTACATCAATAGCGATATAATGTCAAATAAGTAATTAAAAGGTGTACCTATAACTTATTGAAAATCAAACAAAATAAAATATTAGAAATGAAAATATTTTTGGTGATGCAAGATTGCTCAACCCCCTGATGCTCCTACATCAAACACCTCGGATAAGAGGAAATGTTACATGATTTAGAAACTCATGAACATTTAAAGATTCGATGCTTGTTCTTCATCCATCGTTCTTCCTTATCTACTTAACTTTTCTTCTTCTTTAACCTACTTTGAATTTTTTCATCTCTTCCATCCTTCATTTTTCCGCTCTTCCCCTCATTAAATTCATCTTGTTGCACCATGATTAATATTTCCATTTCACTTTATCAACCTTAAAACTTGCATACAAATCAACACTAACAAATTCATGGGAATTATTGAATTTCACCTGCACATCTTTCTCACCTATTTCTCCTTCACTTTCTTCTTCCTGCATAATTAAATTAATAACACTTTGATGTAACTCAGCTTGTAACATCTTGTTGATGCACTTTTCCACTTATCTTTTCGTATATCCTTTTACCATTTCATTTGAAGAAAAATAAACCTTAACATCATCTTTGCATAATTTAGAAAAATAACTCATTACCTCTATTTTGTTTTCTTCCTCCACTGCTACAACATATTTTTCAATCTCCTCATACCCTTCAATTCTAACCATGTCACTTGCATGCAAATCAAATTCATCAAAGAATTCACAAGAAAATTTTACCTCATCTTTCAATGCCACAACTTTTTTTCCACCTCTTGGAACCGAAAGCCACTCCTTCTCAACTGTTGCAACCTACATTATTAAGTCATATTCTTCTTTATTTTTTGCTACTCCTTCACTTTTCTTATTTTCCATCTTCCCCATATACTCGTCTTCACACTGTTGCCCCAAAATTTTCATTGTTTCCAAGTCCTTAAATGGACCAAACTCTATTGCAACTTCTTTATCATTTCTCATAGCAATACTATCTTTTTATCCCTCTTTCACATCCACAAATTCATTAATCTCTTTTACATATAACTTAACATCAAACTCATTTTTACAAATTTTAGAGAAATATCCCATTACCTATGGAATCTCTTGTTTCTTTGTTGCAAACTCTTTTATTTCCTCATTCTCTTCTTTATCCTCTTGTATGAGGATCTCATCTTTTTTGATGTCATATACATGACACTCTACTACATCTTCTTTTTCATTCAAATTCAAAGCAATATTAGTAAATAAAACATGGGATTCAACTTTTCCCATCTTCATTTCTTCTATCACTTATCCTTTAAATAATTTTTCTACCTTCCTTATCTCCTCTTTCAATAGGAAACCCTCCTTGTCTTCATAAATTTCTTCATCAAATATAGGACTCTCAAGGTCCATTTTATGAACTCCTCCATCTTATACTTCTTCTACATTACCTATAAGGAAAAAAATATTAGATAAAATAAAATCTTCGTCATTATTGTTTCTCTTTTCTTTCTCTTTTACCTCTTCAACTCTTCCTTTATTTGTACTTTTATCCCTTTCAATAATTGATTTAAAAATGAGTGCACCTCCTTCTTTTATTCTCTCATTCATTTTCTCCTTTACAACTATGTGAGTTGTTCCCACATGTTTCTTCTTCCATATCTCTTCCATCATAGGGCTACAACTATGTATTTTATCTTTCCTCTTTCCACTATCCTCTTTTTAAAATATTTGTTTTTCCTCATTCTTCTTTTGGTTGTCCTCTTCCAAGAGGGTTTTCTTCTTTCCAAATCTCTCTATTTCATGAGAGATATCCAACTCCTCTCCTTCTTCAGGATAGCATTCTATCCTCTCTTCATGTTTTTGAACTTCATACCTTGTATCTACCACCATGTTTCCTGCACATAACTTTTTCACATACTTTTTCTTATCAAACTAGGGTTATATGAATACCATACACTAGGATCTAAATCCAAAGGTTGCTCTTCCTTGTTAGTATCAAATTAATATCAACTACATCAAAGGGATGCTCTCTATTTTATAATTGTATACTCTTTATCTTTTGAGATCTCCTCAAATTCTATAATATTTTTTTGTTCCCCAATATCATTTATCATAGACTGAAAGGTAGTTATTTTTTGTTGTGTCTACCTAACATCTATACAAAAAAATTCTAGAGACTGTCATTTATTTTAAACTATATTTTTTTGTATCTCTTTGATAAAATTGTCATATCTCTTGGCTAGAATCTTTCGTTGTGACTATATCTGTGGATAGAATGCCATTATTTCTACTAAAAAATATTTAATAGTAATTCTTTTCTCAAAATAAATTTCTTTTATTAATTTTTTACTTTATCACATGAATTCTTCTTTTTCAATCTTTCTAGCAGGGGTTTACTTTCATGTTGAACTCTAGATGTAGCATTCCTATTGGATATAACCCTTGCTTTAGTCGCCCCATATGGATCATACTATTTATGAGAGTCAAGATCAAATCTAAAAAATTGCAAAATGTCGTTTGCCATAGTGAATGATTTTCTATTGAATATAAACCCTCCACATGCAAAAATAAAGGAAATATGCTCTTCTTTTTCTACATAATAAATTATTAAATTAATATGTATTGTCTCTTTTTTGTAAATGTTCTAATATTAAAAACCTTCATTTCACATGTATAGGAAGTTTGTGGGGCTCTACATGATTGATAAAATATTATCACAATATATTCTTCCATGAAGTACCTATTAACTAATTATATTTCTCTTCCCAATTGAATTCATTTTTTACAAGACTCGAGCAATATAGGAATTGGAGTATTTGTAATTGCATAATAAACTGGAGAGAAAAAATTATTACACAAAATGATTTTTAGATCCTTCCATTATGATACATCATTATCCTTTGGGTCCACTCATATAGTGGAAACAACCTTGTTAGTTGATCATTCAATTGAGTCTTAACTTGGATATTTTTGGCCACACATGTTCCACTAAGTCACCCTAGCTAGGAATAAATGGCATAAAGCTCTTAATATTTGAAGTAAAACCTCCTTTAATCATTAAAAAAGGTTTGTGCATGGATTCTACAATGTGTTCAATAAATCTATAACTAAAATGTGGAAGAACATAATGGATATTGTATACCATTTCAAGAATGATTACATCAATATGTTGTTGTTCTAACCCCTCTATTGTTTGTCCTTGATGACAAAGTCACAAATGAATAATTGATGGTCCTCATATACTTACATTGAATAATTGATGCACCTGATTGATGGAATTCATGGTATGTTGGTCATGATTCAGAGGTTACAGAATTTTGAGGCTACTTCACTTTCAGATATTCATTTGCAGATGTTTATGATGATTCAAGTTTTTTCATGTTGATATTACTCATGTGGCTTTTGGTTCAAATTCATGAATGCAATATATCTTCAGATGGTTATGGTTACTAACAGTGTTGATAAGGCTTGGTAATAGGTTATTCAGATGGTGTTCATTGTGACAGGGCATGCATTAGCTTATGTGATAAACGATATTGTTATCTTGACAGGCCTCAAGTTGTTCATGGAACAGTTGTTTTGACAGGTTGGCCCTTTCTTTATTGCATGACAGGTATATTATTTCAATTACTCATTATCAGGTTGATCATGGCATCATTGACAAAGATTCATTTGATTGTCTTTATGCCATGTTTTCATTCTATTTATCTTCATGGTTGTCTCATAATTATTTTGGTGTCAATGGTTATGATACATTATTTGATACATGGCATATTGGGTTGGAATTATATTAATGCTCTCTTTGGCACTTGAGTTTGATATTTCATTTGGAATCATTGGTACATGAGGTTACTATACACTCTTCAGCTTCAGATTTATGAAATTGTTACCCTCACATGTTCAGGTATATTGATTCAAGGCATATACAGATGATGGTAATGTTTATGGAAATATGGTTTCAGTTGGTATGTCTTATTGTTGATAAATATGGCCCATATCTTTGGTTCATTTCTTATTTATATTGCTTTATCAAGCATTTACTCTGTCTCAGGCAATTTGGTTATTGTTTCAATGGCTCCATGAAACTTGGATTAGCGACATCATTGCTCTCATGCCTCTAAAGCCATCCTAAACTCACATTTTGCTTGGAGGCATTGTATTCACCTTGGTTTTGGTATCTCACTTGTTTGATGGTTTTTATTGGCTCACATGGCATATCATTTTTATC
This sequence comes from Sequoia sempervirens, assembly GCA_007258455.2. NCBI lineage: Eukaryota > Viridiplantae > Streptophyta > Pinopsida > Cupressales > Cupressaceae > Sequoia > Sequoia sempervirens. The sequence goes on from VDFB02103039.1 coordinate 127,324, forward strand.
ATTTTTACTTGGAGTCTTCTATGCCCAAGTCTTGACTTTATAGTCGGCATCCAAAGTAAAATACTTATCTTTATTATTCGAAGCCTTCTCTTTTTACATATGATATTGATTTTTTCATTGGGAATGTTAATGTTTGAGGGGTCGGCATCTTAATGGAATCAAACCCTATCGGGTTTCCCTAAGCCTTCATTTGTGGTTTTCATCGAGCATATGGAAATTGTAATCGGTCATATGTCACTTATTTGAATTGACTTCGACAAGTCATGGAGGTAACATCATTTGTGTCAACATTTGTGGTAAGTTTTTGACAACAGATTTAATCTCATCATGATGTTTTATCTATTTCATGTGAATTGATTTTTGCGGACTTCAAATCTCATTATGAAATTAAAAAGTCATCGAATGACTTGGTGAAAGAATAGGGCAAAATGATATTGCATTTTTATTGTTTATGGGTTTGAAACCCTAGCCACACCACTGCCATTAAGGAAGTGTAACTGTTGTTTTTCATTGGATTCTTTGTAACTGTTGTTACTCATTATTCTAGTTGGTTGTAACAGCTTTTTCAGGGAGAAAATTATTGTGTTCAAGCAATGAAGGGTATGGCTGCTAATTTTGGTGCGTTACATTGGATGAGGGCTCGAGCTGGAAAAAGTTTCACTGTTGTTTCCTTCATTTGGGTTGGTAAATATTTTGGTAAATGCATTCCTCTTTCAGCTTCATGATGATCAAGTATCTTTTCCATCATTTGATATTTATTTTACAAATGGCAGTTACTGATTTTGCTTGAATCAAGAAAAAGAAAAATGGGCTCTCAATTATCTTTGTCAGAAAAGCATGTTTGATTTTGGTCATTCTTGACTATGTTATGGGCATTTTGAAAACTTGGTTTATTGTTGGTATTTGGTGGAGATATGGATTCTGACTTTGCAGTGAAGGTTTTATTGTCATTGTTTTTTATTTCAAAAATGGCTTTCTATATTTCAGTTACTAAAGAAGTAAATGATGCCCTGATAGAATATTATTCTTGCAATGAGGGTTTGTGACTTTCAGTTGATGGGTAGTCATGCATTTTGAATATTTTGTCAGTATCATTGTGGATTTAAATGGATTTATTGATACGTTTCAAAAATGATGGTATTTTTCAAAAAGTGTTTTTTCTGAAAATAGATTCATATGGCTATTTTGTTTTTAATGAAGGAAATGATATTACTTGATCTGGGTTTTGAAAAACTCTTGCAATTTGAAAAGGAAGCTTTACTTGATTTATTCCTGTTAGAATTTGAAACGGCCTTCAGTATAGGCGTTACACATGATTATTCACCACCTGCTAATCATCATTCTACTGGCTCATTTTCTAAAAATAGTATGGGGGTTTCAAATTCTTTTGAAAATGAAATCTATGAAGATTTTTTGTTGGCAGACACATATTTGAAAATATATAAACACAGTGTTTGATCGCTGTGAAAATACTGATGTGATGGTATGATCTTATAACTTGCTGTTGTATCAAAAATGAAATGTTGAAAAAGGCTCTGTAATACAAAAATGAAAATATGTTGCAGAGCTCAGATGTAACCTTAATTTATTTAATATTTTAAGGATTCGCTGTGTTGAATCTTTAGGGTATTAGGTAGATTAAGTGTGTGGGGTTCCATGAGCTTATTTGGAAATAGACAGATCCTCTAATATTATTATTGTTCTAAAATTCATTAAGGGGTTGGTGCTCCTTGAGATTGGTGTCTCTAAATGAGGGGTTGGTGCTCCTTGAGTTGGTGCTAAAAAATTAGCCTGTAAGGCATTGTAAGCTGTGGTTTTTGAAGTTAAGCCAGTGAGGCAGTTTAGGAGTGGTTTTTCTACCCCAGGAGGGTTTTCCACTCGGCAAATTCTTTGTCTTATGGTCTCTTTGTTTTGATGTCATAATGCTTCTTGATTGTGATAATTTTGTGAGTAATTGTTCTTATCAGTCTGAGCATTGTTGAATGTTAGTTTCCTCATCTCTAAAAATGGTTATATCAAAATGTCTTGCACAAGTGTTCTATCATTGTTGAAAGTTCTGATTCAATAGAAAGTATAAAAGTATTCATTTAATTCATTGCTCAAGAATTGTTACAATGTGCTAAAGGTTCTTGTTGTCTCATTACCTATCTTGTGTCATTCTGTTGCACTTTTATTGCAGTATCTTATGAGTTGCACCTGTATTGTCATCATGCTTTGATTGTTAAACAATGTCAATCATAATTATCATATTGGCATAAGTTGTCTAATGGTCTGAGTTAATGTTGTCAATCAAAAAGGATATCAAAATTAAAAGTCTTGGTCAAAGTTTAGAAAAGGTTTAGACACTGATTCACCCCCCCTCTTAGTGTCTATTGATAACTCCAACAATTGGCATCAGAGCATAGGGTCCTCATATAGGTCTAAACCACCTAGGATTGTTCCTGGTTTATTAGAGTACTTTGGTTAATATGGGAAAGAATAGAAGGAATAAGGGAAAAAGAAGTTCACAACAAAATGCTAATCATCATGTTCAACCTGAATCTATTATAAGGAATAATGAGGAAGAGTTCATAAACAGTAACTCTGAAATGGTAGAGTATCCTAGATCTGGAACACCTCAATTCAAAGGTACAAACTTTATTGTGTGGAAACACAAGATGAAAACATACTTGTCTTCTTTAGGGCTTGATGTGTGGGCAGCAGTTGAAAAGGGTTGCACTACATCTGCAACATCTCCTTCCACACTTGAGGAGAAGAAAGCTCTTGAATTCAATACCAGAGCTATAAATGTTATTTTTAATAACTTTCCAAGTAAAGTCATTACAAAATTTATTCATTACAGTAGTGCTAAGGAAGTTTGGGACAAGTTGATTGAACTGAATTAGAATGGTGAGTTGCAAGAGGAGATATCTTTGGGTACTGAAATAAGTTGTGAAACATCTGAAAGTGAAGAAGGTGTAAACCTTCACAGTTTTGAAAAGAAGTCCAAGGAGATCATTAATGGATATTTAAATGATCAAGAAACTAGTGTAGAAGTAGATCAATCTTTGGGTGAAGTTGACTCTGAACAAGAATATGATGAACCAAAAAGTGAGGTTGATTTGGAAGGTGAACTCCTGTGTGCCTTAGATACAATTAAGCAGCTTAGAAAAGAAAACCAATTTTTAACAAGACAACTTCAACAAGAAGAGAGTTTGGAAGTCAAGTTAAAAGACAAGGATGAATTATGTAATAAACTAGAAAATGAGATTGCTTCTTTAAATAAATGTTCAGATAATGATTCCTTGTTAAAAGAACTAACTCTTAAGGATGATATGATTATAAGTCAGAAAATTGAAATTGAAGAATGTAAGAGGATAGCAGATTTTGTAAGGTCTGATTTGGAGATTAAGAAGATTGATTGTCTAAAACTTGAAGAAGAAGTAGTTGCTTTAAGAAAAGAGCTTGAAAGTGTCAAGGTTCAATTTGGTAAAATTCAAAAATTTGATCATAGTACTAATATATTGAATGAGATGTTGGGCAAGCAAAAGCATTCTAAAGATCCTATAGGAGTGGGATATGAGGTTGGACAAAGCTCTGCAGACGAATCTAAACATGAAACAGTGTTTACTACTTCAGATGGAAAGAATTTTACAGCCAAGCAAACACCAAGAATGAAGGTTGATCTTGGTTACAGTATTGTTGCACCAAAGGATAACATTGACACTAGAAGACAATCTAAAGGTATTCATAGAGAAAGGAGAAATGTCTTTAGATCTTCACATCCTTGGCATGATCATTCATTCAGGTATAATCAATCTTCTCAAGGATATTGTTATGTTTGTAATGACTATGTTCATAAGGCAATTGATTGCATAAGATGGTCAAATAAGAATCATTCTAATGTATCTAGAAATGAGAATGTGGTGTGTTACAACTGTAACAATTTTGGTCACTTAAGAAGAGACTGTAGAATAAATACAAGTGATAATGATGTAGGGAACAATGTTGGAAATGTCTGTAGGAAGTCTTCTATTCCTCAAAACAATCACAAAGTCATTTGTTTTAGATGTAATAACATTGGGCATAAAGTACAACAGTGTAGATTTAATAGAAAGACAAGTACTTTAAGAAAACAAGTGAAAAAGTCTACATTGAAGTGGAGAAGAAAGAGCAATCAAGATGACAAGAAGAGCAACAAATATTATTCTGTGAAAACTCCTTGTGCACTTCTTGCACAAGTGTTGCCTTCCAGATCCTGAGATGAAGCAAAGACTCAAGGGGAGTCTATTATGGTAATATATTTTACCCCTATGGAGTCTAGAATGAGGTATGACTACACACATTTTCTTTTGGTGGTATAAGAAGTAAAGAAATGGTTTGTAAATTCCAATATTTCATTATGCTTATTCTGATTGAATTAATTATGAAGGGTTGCATATGATTTTGGTTTTTCAAGTTTGAAAGTACATTGATAGTTCTTTAGTGTGGTTACTACTCAGACCATGGGACAGGATGATGGTTGTATTTTTCTTTGAAGGCTTATTTGTATGATTGAATAGAGTGATTTATTTTTGTTAACATGAAAGAGATACGGGTTGTATATGTTTACTGAGACTGCTTGAATAATTTTTACTAAAAGTTGTTATTGCGGGTGTGATGACTGTCTTGTTTTTGAAATGCATACTTTCCAGTGAAGTATAAACTCATGAGAGAAGGGTGTAGACTTTATGTTCTATGATTGAAGTCAGTTGAGGAAACATTCAGTTTAACAATATCTATGGACTATGTTATACTGAGCTTGGACAGAGACAACACTTTTGATTATAACATTACAACAGAAATGTCATGGATCAAAAGGTAAAAGTTGTTCAATGATTTAGTTTGGCAATAATAAGGACATTTGGTTGACCTTGGTTTCATTTTTGATAATACAGTAATATTTGATTGAGGATTTATATGACAGTGTGACATGACTACTTGTTAGAGTTTGTGACTCTGATATTGGCAATCATTGATAGTTGTTGAAGCCTTGTAGTGAAAGGTAATGAATGAATCTCTACATTAAGGAATGTTTTTTGCTTGGTCTAGTGGTTGACATTTTTCAGAAGTTTTTGAAATGACAGTGCACTTTGTTAAATGAACTTATTTTGGAAGCTTGGGTTTTGGAAATAATGGTATGTCTTGAAAGCATCTTGTTGCAAAGCCTCTCAAATGTTCTTGATGGTGTTTCAATTGGATACTTGTGTTTCTATTCCTTTCAAAATGTTTGTTTGTGATGGTTGCAAACCATTTACAAGGCTTTCTCTTTGAAACTATGACTCAATGTATCAGTGCTAATCAAAGCATCTTATCCTTGTGAGGTGACAATGGAGGATGAAGTTTAACATGACAAAGAAAGTGGTATGTTCAAGTAACTGGTCTTCAATCCTTGATGACAAAGAAAAAGGCCAAGGTAACAGGTCTTCAATCTTCAGGTATCAATTGGGTTTGTTGCATTATAATATTATGGTACCTTTGCTTTGGCATTGATGGTGGAGATGGTGGATATGGACGGAGATTCTTGAAAAGGACATATTGTTATTTTTGCTATGTTATCAGCATGTTCATATGTTACATATATGGGTATATACATCTACTTGAGGCGTTACACATTTTCTCTACCCTTTTTATTTGATGCAAAAAGGGGGAGAGAGATTTGTGTTTTTCCATCAAGGACAAAAGGGGAGTTTGTTGTTCTAACCCCTCTATTGTTTGTCCTTGATGACAAAGTCACAGATGAATAATTGATGGTCCTCATATATTTAAATTGAATAATTGATGCACCTGATTGATGGAATTCACGGTATGTTGGTCATGATTCAGAGGTTACAAAATTTTGAGGCTACTTCACTTTCAGATATTCATTTGCAGATGTTTATGATGATTCAAGTTTTTTCATGTTGATATTACTCATGTGGCTTCTGGTTTAGATTTATGAATGCAATATATCTTTAGATGGTTATGGTTACTGACAGTGTTGATAAGGCTTGGTAACAGGTTATTCAGATGGTGTTCATTGTGACAGGGCATGCATTAACTTCCGTGATAAACGATATTGTTATCTTGACAGGCCTCAGGTTGTTCATGGAACAGTTGTTTTGACAGGTTGGCCCTTTCTTTATTGCATGACAAGTATATTATTTCAATTACTCATTATCAGGTTGATCGTGGCATCATTGACAAAGATTCATTTGATTATGTCTTCATGGCATGTTTTCATTCTATTGATCTTCATGGCTGTCTCATAATTATTTTGGTGTCAACGGTTATGATACATTATTTGATACATGGCATATTGGGTTGGAATTATATTAATGCTCTCTTTGGCACTTGAGTTTGATATTTCATTTGGCATCATTGGTACATGAGGTTACTATACACTCTTCAACTTTAGATTTATGAAATTGTTACCCTCACATGTTTAGGTATATTGATTCAAGGCATATACAAATGATGGTAATGTTTATGGCAATATGGTTTCAGTTGGTATGTCTTATTGTTGATAAATATGGCTCATATCTTTGGTTCATTGCTTATTTATATTGCTTTATCAAGCATTTACTCTGTCTCAGGCAGTTTGGTTATTGTTTCAATGGCTCCATGAAACTTGGATTAGTGACATCATTGCTCTCATGCCTCTAAATCCATCCTAAACTCACATTTTGCTTGGAGGCATTGTATTCACCTTGGTTTTGGTATCTCACTTGTTTGATGGTTTTTATTGGCTCACATGGCATATAAGTTTTATCATTTTTACTTGGAGTCTTCTATGCCCAAGTCTTGACTTTATAGTCGGCATCCAAAGTAAAATACTTATCTTTATTATTCGAAGCCTTCTCTTTTTACATTTGATATTGATTTTTTCATTGGGAATGTTAATGTTTGAGGGGTCAGCATCTTAATGGAATCAAACCCTATCGGGTTTCCCTAAGCCTTCATTTGTGGTTTTCATCAAGCATATGGAAATTGTAATCGGTCACATGTCACTTATTTGAATTGACTTCGACAAGTCATGGAGGTAACATCATTTGTTTCGACATTTGTGGTAAAAGTTTTTTACAACAGATTTAATCTCATCACGATGCAAATTTTATCTTTCTTTCATTGATAAATACTGAGAAGTTCACATTTTCTTCAGGATCTAGTGATGTTGCATGGTATGTAATTTTGGGTGCTTTTGTTGTGCCAACATTTATAGATTCTGCTTCTTCAACTAGGAGTGTCAACTTTTCTTGATATTCAAAAATAGGGAGACTAAATCCTCCATCCTTGGGTTCCTCAAAGAGGTTTTCACCCTTAGATTCATCCTTTATTTTTCTCTTTTTAGGATCCAATAGAGCCACATCATGGTTTTCCCTAGGGGATCTCATGTTGATTTTTGCATTGTCTTTTTCAATTTTGAGACTAGATGACACAATCTCCCCTCTGAAATATGCTTGATGTTCGAGTTCCATGACAAACCCTGCTTTATGATCTCCTGATGGTGTATCGGTTCGAAGCCCCATAAACTCTGCAATAGCTTCATTGTTTTGGAATTGATCCAAAATAGGCATATGGTGTTGTTGGTCCCAATCTATTAACTGTGGGTAGCAAAGGGGTAGGTTGTCATCATTATCTGCAAATTTTATGGAAGTTGTTGAAATGGTCAATATGGCTCTAGCATCATTCTCCCATTGGGTATCTAGGTCATCGTCACTAGAGGTGACAAAGGAAGGAGAATCCCATTTATACTTGTTAAAGTTTGTTTCATAAGTATAGTCTTTGAATGTAGGTTTGCTAGGTTGGGTAGGGAATATACATATGCTAAAGCTTTCAAATAAGTCCTCAATGGGTAATTTTTTGTCCATAAGATGGTAGATATCCAATGTCTTAACGTCAGTAGAAGGAGCTCCTTTCTTAAAAGAGGTGCATCGAGTGTTTCGAGTAACCATGTCTATTGAACCATAACCTAGTCCCATGTTCTTCTTTCTTTTGTCTACTATAATAGGTTCCCATCTACTTTGTTTATCTCGCCCAAGGCCGGCTTTTCTAGTGTATCCCATTTGTTTAGCCAACTGATACCCTCTACTACGAGGATCAATTAGAAGGGGTTGTAGTTGTTCTGGTTCTTTTTGGTCTTCTTCATAGATCATTCGTGAATGGTCCTCTTTGAATATTTCCTCATCCTTTATATCTTCCCACTTGGTAAAGATCATGGGTTTGGCTACCATTTTTGTTGTTTGAACATGTTTGATCTCCTTAGGCCCTCCATAAATCTTTGGTGTTGGGGGAAGCATTCCAATGCAAAAGTCTTGATTGAAATGATAGAACTCTCGTTACCTTTTTCAAGTACTTGAATCTTGGAATTAGATTTTGGTTTCTCACTTGATGGGAGTTTACCTGAGGTTGATGGTACTGTTGATGGGTCGACATATGAGGAGTGAAATGATATATTATTACTAGGTATACGCTGGATTTTGTTGTATTTCTCCTCCAATTTTGCACAATAGTGGAAGGGTTTAGGATCAACATATAATGTAACCTCCTTTCCTTCATGGGGAAATTTTAGACATTGGTGGAATGACGAAGGAACCACTTGTAGTGCATGAATCCACAGGCATCCTAGAAGAAGGTTATATGGTAGCTCAAGGTTCAGTACCTAACATGTTTCTATTGTTTTCGGTCCTATCTGTATAAGTAGCTTGATTATCTCTTTTGAATTTCTTTCTAGGTCATCATAAGATCTTATTGTGATGGTTTTGCCCTTGTTAATTATATCATCAAAATACCCCAGCTGCTTAACAAATTTCAAGGTATAAATGTTTAAACCTGCACTGTTATCTATCAATACTCTTTTTACCATATGTATGTGGACACCAACCTCTATATAAAGAGCTTGGTTGTAGAACAACTTTTGTGGAGGTCTTTCTCAAAAAAGACTAAATGATGATTGGTCTTGATTTTACCAACCATGGCTTGAAACTAATTAGGATTGAGGTCATTAGGGACCAATGTTTCCAATTATTTCTCTAGTATTTCCTTATGCGCAGGTGATAATTTCAACAGCTCTAGGATGGAGATCAAAGCAGGAGTCTTTTTCAGTTGTTCCACAATACTATAGTCATTGGATGACTTAGTTGTGGGTTTAAGTGGGGCTCCTTGTATTGTGACTTTCCCTCGATGAGTAGTTACATTACATTCAGGGTCACTGCCTCGTATAGCTAACACATTGACCCTAGTGTCATTTGCTTGGGAGAGGGTACCTAAGATAGTGTCACCATAGGTGTAGTTGGCATTGTGATAGTCTTGTTCTTGTTCTTTCCCTTTGTCATTTTTATTAGCATGGTTAGGAATTGGATTCGTGTAGATTTGGAGGTATTTGTTTCCAGGACGGTGTTCGATATCAACTTCTCCTTTGTTGATTAAGTCATGTATTATATGTTTAAGCCTCGTGCAGTTATTTGTCATATGCCCTTTGATCTTGTGGAACTCACATAAGTTTTTTTCATTGTACCATGATGTTTTAAAACTCGGCTCTTCATAGTTTATACACTCATTGAATTTGATGAGGTTTTGTTGAACTAATTTGTGCATGATTATCTCAAGTGTTTCTCCTAATTTAGTAAATTTTCTCCTTGGCCGGTTATACTGTCTTTATTGTCCTCCTTGATTTGTTTGTTGGTTATCCGATTGATTATTTTGGGGATAGTTAAGTTGATTGTTTTGTATGTTGTTGGGAGTGAAGCTCGTTTGTGCAACTTGGGGTTTGTTTTGTGGTACATTGGGATTTTGCATGTTCCATACAACTCTAGCGTCAACTACTCCATCATTGGTAACATTTTTGTTCTTGGCCCAAATCTTGGGTTTGTCATTTGAACTAGAAGGGTTGTCTTTTGAGTTGTTTAGCTTGATCACTCCCCTTGCTATGATATCTCTTTCAATGTGTAGTCCCTTTTCAATAGTCTCTTCGAATTTATTGGGGCACAACATGGTGAGCTGGTAATTTATTTCCACTTGGACATTGGAAAAAGATATCCACTAGTTCTTTATAGGCCAGTTGCACCTAATAGCTTTATGTCTCCATATTTGTAGGTAGGATGTAAAGGATTATCCTTGGATTTTTTTAATCTTGTAGAGGTCAGTGATGGTGACATCCTGTTCTACATTGAACAAGAAGTGATTCACAAATTTGTTAGTCAATTCATCAAAACTCCTAATACCTGGAGGTAGATGGGAGAACCATTCCATAGTGTAGCCAATAAGACTGTGTAGAAAAAGTCTCATAGGGTAAGAATCATTGTTTTGTACTTCCATGCAAGCTATCGAGAAGTCTTGGACATGTTCTACTAGATCGCCTTTTCCTTTGTACTTGTCAAACTTTGGTATTTAAAAAAAAATTCAAGAAGGGGAGCATAGTAATAAAGCAATCAAAAGGGAATGGACATAAATCCTGTAGAGTGTAGGTCTTCTTGGGTTTTCCAATTTGGATGTCCAATATCTTCTGATTTAGGGCTTGTAGTTGCATGCCTACCTCTACGTTTGGTACATTTGTTTGTGGGCCTTGTGCGTAGTAGCCTTGTTATCCTACAACGTTCATTTGGTCATAGGTTGGGTATTGTGGAGGTATAGGACCTTGGTAACCATGGTGGGTGGAAGGAGAGTTAAGTCCTTGTTGTATGGAAGGAGGATTAAGTCCTTGTTGAATGTAAGGAGGATTAAGTCCTTATTGTATGTAAGGAGGATTAAGTCCCTATTATATGGAAGGAGGATTAAGTCTTTGTTGTGGGGAAGGAGGATTAAGTCCTTATTGATTTTTTTGAAGAGGGGTACCTTGATAGTGCATTAGTGGTACACCTAGTTGTGGTTGATTCTATTGAAGGGTACCCTGGTAGTGCATTGGTGGTACTCCTTGTTGTTGGGATAAACTATTTTGAAGGTTACCATGGTAGTGCATTGGTGGTTCACTTTGTTGTTGAGACGAATCATTTTGAAGGTTACCCTAATAGTGTGTTGGTGGTACACCTTGTTGTTGGGATGAATTGTTTTGAAGGTTACCCTGATAGTGTGTTGATGGTACACCTTATTGTTGGGACAAATTGTATTAAAGGTCACCCTAATAGTGCATTGGTGGTACACCTTGTTGTTGGAACTATTGATTGGGAAGGGTACCATGTGGCACATGTTGTTGATATTGATTGGTAAGGGTACCATATGACACACCTTGTTGATTTTTTTGAAGGTTTCCTAAGTAGTTTATTTGTGGCACACCTTGTTGCGGATTTTGTTGTGGAAATTGCACTTGTTGATCTTGTACTTTTTGGGAAGGGTTAATGTATGCAGTATTTTGGGGCATGTATTGAGTTGGACCTCCTTGATATTGTTGGGCCATTGTTTCTTGCTCAATTTGGGATGGTTTTCTAAACAAAGGGTTGTCCATTGGTTGATCATTGCTCTGTGAGAAGATTGGTGGCATGTTCAGAATTTCCAATGGTTTGGGTACTTCCCTCAAAATGGATTTATCCCCTAAGGGAATGAGGTGAGGATCCTTAAGACCTTACATGTTAAAGTCTATAGGTTACTTAGCACCACTTTGTGCTAATTTGAAGAAATAAGCATTTGGATCCTTTCGTAGTATTTTTTCCATCAATTTAAGCACCTTGGGATTGTTGGAGTGTTGAAAGAATTCTTCCTCATCTAATTCTTGCTCACTATCCACTTCTTCTATAACCACATTCTTTGGGTTTTGGTTTGACTTATCCATCATTTCTTGTTGTCTACGGATTACTTCCTCCTCACTTGGTGGTTGGTTTGATGTTGCTTTGAATGTTGGTTCCTTTCAAGGAGTTATAAGGTCACTTGGTCTATAACCCCATGGATCACTTTTGTCATTTGTGGTGTTCGCTAGAGGTACACTAGAGCTACTTTTGTTTGATTCCATCTTTTTTCTATATTGTGATCGCATACTTGTCATAAACAAGTGCCAAGATTTTTGTGAAAGTTTAGTGATTTCTAACTATGGAATAAAAGAATGCTTTATTTTTTGGGGATTTTTCTATTTTAGGGAAAGTGGAGTTGCATTTGTTTTTGTATTTTTTGGTTTACAAGTGTTTTTGTGAGCTAATATTTTCTATTGCCACGTGGGAGGTGGTAATACGAGCCTTCCAAATACATGATCAACTTTTCACTCTTGTTTGTCTAGGATGTTTGCTACATTTCTCCATTGAGTTGGTGTTTCTTTTGTCTTGAATATGAAACTCCCCAAACTACTGATAATGTTTGTTTGTTCACCTTCAATTTGTATAAAGTTTGGTTGTATGATAGGTTCCGTGAGATTTGGTTGTTGAACTAGAGAAATTGGATGCCAAATGGTCATAAGGTGAATGATATGTGGTGAATGTAAAAGATAATGTGAAATATAACCTTTTGGACAAAAGTGTTGGTGTTTTGCTATGGTTTTTGTGATACTCAAGACCCTAAGATTTGAGTGATGTTTTGGAAATAATGTTAACTTTTGGGATTCAAAAACGTTGAGAACTTGGATTGATATTTCACTTCCTTTTCTAGAGGATAAGTTGCAAAGAATCTACTTGAACTAGCCTTGAGGTTCAAGCAAATGTTGATATCTTAGAATTTTGAGTGAAGGAATAATCCAAAGTTGTTTGTTTTGATTTTGAATCCTAAAGATAGATTGGAGTGTTTTGATTTCACAAATGGATGATGGACTGATGTGGATTTATGACGTGATTTTGGAGTCTAACTTTTTTTTCTTAAAAGGATTTGTAACCAGTTTCAGATTAGTATTATGATTTTCACCAGAAAATAGAGCAAAAGCGGCAAGTTTAGAATAGTAGCGGTAATTTCTATCAACTGCGGCCAAATTTATGTCAATAACGACCAAGTCTAAAATTCAACTGCAACAAGTTTTCTCAAAAGCAGATTTTGTTGCAAGTTTTATGACTAGTAAAAAGTGAGTGCAAAAGCAAACTTCTTGATCAAAAGCAGCCAATTTTTAAGTCAACTACGGCTGGAAAAATGTGTTAACTACGTCAAAGCTAAGATCAATTGTGGTAATATTTCTTGAAGGCAACCTCTATTTAAGATTTTTCTAACTGATGATTAGTACAGGAAAAAGCAACATTTTTGGTCAAAAGCGACCATTTTGAAGTCAACTGACTGGAAAAATGTGTCAACTATGGCAATTTTAGGATCAAAAGTGGCAATTCTATGTAAAGTGTGTTCTATTTTTCAAAAGCGACAAGTTTTTACCAGTGACTGCTATAAGGCAGAGAGAAAAAGCGGCCTGTTTTAGGTCAATTGCAACTAGTTTTAGGTCAAGTGAGGCAGAAATAGTAGCAATACCAATTTTTTGTGTAGATTGGTTTTCCAGTTTCTATGTTAGCAGCAGTTTGGATAAATTTCTAGATTTGATGTCTTTGTTTGATCTGATTTGAGATTTTGGCAAGTGATATCATGCAACACAACAATTAAAAACTAGCTGACCCTAAATGTCTATAACTTTAATCATGTTTCCTTCCACAAAAGCTCAAAGTTCATGAAAGTTGAAATGCTAAAGCCATAGTTTCCAATGTTGAATTTGTTTTTAGTGTGACTTGAAATCTAAGCCTAAATATTCATAAACCTTAAAGATATTTGTTTAAGATATCTTTCAAGGAGTGCATATATAGGAATCTTTTTAAATTATTCACACTAAGTCTAAAGGGTTTGAAGTTTGATAACCATGTTTAATGCTTGTTTTGATGTGTTCGTTTTAATTCAAGCAAATGTTTGATGTTTTAAAGTAACTGAAAGATATGGAAAATTTCATGAAGATAATTTATACCCTAGGGATAGACACGTTCTTTTAGATGGGCTTACCTCATGCCTCGAAGGGATGATTTTATATGCAACTAATGGAGAGTGTTTTAATCTCAACCATAAGTCAAACTTGGTAAGTAACTTCTCGGAAGTAAATTTTGATGCACCACTTCAAAGAATGTTTTTGGAAAACATGGATGGCTTCTAAAATAAGGTTCTCAATGACAAACTATGAACATCGTATGTATACTACCATTCATCCAGGTCACTTAATACTCTTTAACCATTCTCGTTCCACTTAAGGCGTGGGATTAGGTGTAGTATGTTGTCACCTAGGATAGAAGCTACTTTCTTACGATTTCACAACATTTGATATAGCCTGCCAATAAACGTGCTTTGAGACCTTGCTTATGAGTTCTCCATCGTGAGATGTATCTCATAGAAAGCCCCTTATTTAAGGTAATGCTTTTGAATTAAAGTGTGAAACTCAAAAGTGTTTCTCATCACCCAAGATCACCAAAAGATGTGAGGGGAGAGGATGGACACTTTAGTTTTCCAAACATAGAAGACACAGTATACAATTCATCACAATGTCCTTTTTAAGCCCCTTGAGTGGCGCTATCCAAAAAAAATGAAATGAAATGTGTACAAGATAGCAAGTTTTTATGTGCACCAAAGTGAAGTATTTTGGATTTCAAACAAATAGATAGCAATATGCAAGTCAAAATGTATTTGTCTAATTTTAAAGCCCAAATCTTAGTGTTTCTAAAAATCCTTGTCTTAATTGGTGAGCAAAATGAAATTGTTCATTTCATCAACATATTGGAAGTGTTGGTCAAAAGAGAGCATTCCATTTTAGAGCACCAGAAGTAAAGTGTTGTTTTAATCTAGAAATCTTTTGAAATGTTCTTTTTAGAGCACCAAACCAAAAGTGTGTAAGTTTGTGGGGTTCATTTTTATAGCACCAATTGAAAAGTTTTCCTAAGCTAGAAAGCTTTCGAAAAATTCTTTTTAAGCACCAATTGAAATTTTTTCCTAAGCTAAAAAGCTTTTGAAAGATTCTTTTTAAGCACCAATTGAAATTTTTTCCTAAGTTAAAAAGCTTTTGAAAGATTCTTTTTAAGCACCAATTAAAAAAAATTCCTAAGCTAGAAAGCTTTTGAAAGATTCTTTTTAAGCACTAAATTGAAAGCGTGTGATTTGTGGGGTTCATTTGTTAAGCACCAAATTAATTTTTTTCCTAAACTATGAAAGCTTTTGAAAATCTTGACTTGGACCTTTCACCTTCTTTGCACTAAAATCGCTAATTTTTTCTTGGATAAACACATGCCATGCTCCTATAAATCTTGCATAAACAATGTTAGCACCTTTCAAACATTCAAACCAAGCAACTGTTAGCATTAGAAATCGACAAGCTACTTTTTAGATTTTGGATAAAAAAACAATAGAACAAAAGTGAAGTTTTAAGTCAAAAGTGACCTCCTTTTGTGCGTCTACGGACCTATTTTTGGAAGCAAAAGTGGTCCAAAAACTTAAGCACGGACCTGCTATATGCAAAAGCGCTCCAAATTTTCAGAAGCGGCCCTGTTGGTGAAGAAAAAGCGGCTAGAAAAATCAAAAGCGGTCGAGAAAAGGGTGACTATGACATAAATGACAAGATGACCATGTGAGTTTTTCTATAGCTTTTGTGTGAAGATTTTTCAAATGTGTTCCTAGAAAGTGCATTTGTGTTCTGAAACCTGCAACTACTCAATTAAAACTCATACAAACGTTAGTGTTAAGGACCAGGGTCCCACCGAACATGCCAGAATGTGTAAGGGGAAAATTGAGAAATGCAATAAGATAATCGATGTTAAATGAATTAAACAAAATCTAATTCAAAACATGGATTTAGATTCATACCCATTACTCAGGAAATGAATTTTTTAAGCTATTGAAATCAATTAATGAAATCCTAAGATAACAAAATGAATTCAAAAACAAAGAAAATTTTACCATCCCATGTCGAAGTGTGTTCGCAATGATGTTGGATCGTTGTTGTATCAATGTGAAGCCTCCATTTGTGTGTAGCAAAAGCTTCAAAGTGCGATGTTGTTGATCGAAGATGTATGTAAAGTTTTTCAAGAAATCAATTACAATTTCAACATTACTTTGTTATGCAAAAGATGTCAATTCTCTGATCATTTTTTAGGGCGTGTGCAAAAATATGGGGGGCCAAAAAGTGGCCAAATTTTCAAAAATAATTTGATAGGTTGTAACACGAGCACGTTATGGGTTGGTGTGACCGAGCCAAAGGCTCGATCACATCAATCCTATAACACGAGCACGTTATAGCTCATTAAAACAAAAAAAAATGACTTCATTTTATTTTCACTGTGTTTTTTGTTGCCCACAACCAAGAAACCCTGCATTCGCACACTCACGTTTTGGAAGGAGATTAACTTGCAATTTCTTCATCGATTTGCTGCAATTTCATCGCTAGGATGCCACCACGTTGATGGGGAGGTCAAACAAGTAAGCATTGTTTGTTTTTTTTGTGAATTTGTTGTTAAATAGGTAATTTTAGGTTGTTTTTTATATTCATTTGTTTAATTTGTAGGAGATGTTAATGAACATGAAAACCCTCCTCAAAATCCTGAACTAGAGCAATAAGCACCTGAACAAAATCCTCAATAACCACAACAACAATCTCCTCCACCAATTCCTCAACATCCTCCTAGAACTCAGCAAAATTTAATGGGGGTAATTGAAAACAATAAAAAATAGATTAGGGACTTAATCACAAGGTTGAATGATTCAGTAAGTTCAACTGTGGAAAGAAGAACACTTGCAAGTTCACTTCAAGAAATGTTAAAACATGTAGATGTAATCAACAAATAATTAAGTGGTTGGGAAAATAGGAGGCAGGCGTCTAGGAATTTTTATGTAGATAAATTATCATATAAAGAAGTAAAAGATGAAAAAATTACAAAATATGATTTGTGCTCACTATTCATTGACCCAGACACAAATCAAAATCTTGACCTTAATTCCAAGAGGTTTCCTATCCATTGGTGTCACCACCAAGGGAGTAGGAACAATTTTTGGGATAGATGGTACATGGTTTTTGACTATCCACCATGCAAAAATTGTGAAGTCCCCCAATATTTCTTGAGGAAACTCTATTGTGAGTTCATCCTCAACAAAATCCCCAACTACTTTGATATGAGAGACTTTCAGGGGAGAGGTGGGGGATTGGCGCAGGATAGACCTGGTGCAAGATTGGATCCTTAGCAGCATGGGAGAAGAGCTCTCGCTAGGTTGGCTCGTGAGCACGTCGTTATCCCTTCCATCGCGAAGGAGAGTGCTGAGGTGGAGACTCTGTAGTCTATCAACTCTTTGATCCAGAGTATCATCTAGCATGTCAATCCTGTAGTACAGTGCCATCTAGGGGAGTCTTCGAGGGGTAGGCTTCCACCCCATTCTTGTTAGTTTTGCGGGTCAGCTTGTACATATGACCCCCCAGACACTCAGGAGGATGGTGCGCAGGATACATCTGTAGCCGCGGGGATGGTGATGGCAACTGACATTTTGAATTAGGCTTTCAACATCGATACTCAGGTAAATGTTAGCATGTCCATTGAATTTAATTTATTAAATTTCATTTTTGAAATGCAAGATTAACTAATTTAGTTTTATGATTGTAATAAAATTTCAAGGTCATGGTGTTGATACTAGATACACCGGCCCTCCACTTGTTTATTACTCTACTGCATCTATCGCTAAGGTATGTAACTAGTAAACAATTATAAATTTACTACATGTGAATAGCATTGTTATATGAATGGTATTCTAATATTTGATTTTGGATGTTGAATAGATTGATATTGGAGGTTTCATGGGAACACCTCCTAGTTCCAATGGAGTTGGAAAAACCTTCATGCAGGTAATAGAATAAAGAGTTTAACTAATGAATTATACTTAATAGATTTGTGTAGTTTATATTCATATCATTGATTACATTGTATTGCACATATTTCAAACTCAAAGCATTACTTCACATTGCATAACTAATAGATTTGTGTAGTTTATATTCATATCATTGATTACATTGTATTGCACATATTTCAAACTCAAAGCATTACTTCACATTGCATAACTAATAACTAGATGTTGATAGATAACAAAACTTCAATTACAATATAGTTGTTTAGAAGTAAACATAAGCAGTGATGCAATTACTTCACATAGCATAAGTAATAACTGGGAGCAGTTGGCAATTGCATTTGCTTGTCATGGCATTCCATGAGACCACTTTTTATTGAGGCATTTTTTCAAGTAGTTCACTACCTTGTCTATGCTATGGATTCTTGGAAGAAATATATGAAAGAATAATAGTAAGCAATAGCATAGACAAGGCAATGAGTTGTTTGAAAAAATGCCTCAAATAAATGTGCTCTCATGGTGATGTCCATCACCATGAGACCCAATTTCTTTGAGGCATTTTTTCAAATAGCTCACCGCCTTTTCTATGCTACAACATTTTCCATACATGTCTACCAAAGCATTTTATTAAACAATTCACTTCCTTGTTGCTATGGCTAAAAGCCTAAAGAAGGTGCTTTCCAACAAACTATGGATTCTTGGAAAAAAATCAATCAAAGCATAATAGTAAGCAATAGCATAGACAAGGCAGTGAGTAGTTTGAAAAAATGCCTCGAAGAAATGTGATCTCATGGTGATGGAATGCCATTCCATCACCATGAGACCACATTTCTTCGAGGCATTTTTTCAAACAACTCACCACCTTTTCTATGCTAGCACATTTTCCATACATGTCTACCAAAGCATTTTATCAAACTACTGACTTCCTTGCTGCTATGGCTAAAAGCCTAAAAAAGGTGCTCAACAAACTATGGATGCTTGGAAAAAGTATATCAAGCATAATAGTAAGTAATAGCATAGACAGGTAGTGAGTGGTTTGAAAAATGCTTCTCGGCAAAATATGGTCTCATGGTGATGGAATGCCATTCCATCACCCATGGACTCCCATTCTGAGCTGACCCTTTTCAAATAGCTCATCGCCTTTTCTATGCTACCATAATTTTCATACAAGTCTACCAAAGCATTTTATCAAACTACTCACTCCCTTGCTGTTATGGCTAAAAGCCTAAAATAGGTGCTTTCCAACAAACTAAGGATGCTTGGAAAAAATCTTTCAAAGCATAATAGTAAGCAATAGCATAGACAAGGTAGTGAGTAGTTTGAAAAAATGCCTCGAAGAAATGTGGTCTCATGGTGATGGAATGCCATTCCATCACCATGAATTCCTTCTTCTAGTTTATTTTAATGACTCCGCCTTTTCTATGCTACCACATTTTTCCATACATGTTTACCAAAACATTTTATGAAACAATTCACTTCCTTGTTGCTATGTATAAAAGCCTAAAATAGGTGCTTTCCAAGAAACTATGGATGCTTGGAAAAATTTCTATCAAAGCATAATAGCAGCAATAGCATAGACAAGGCAATGTGGAACATCTTGTGAAAAATATTAGTCTCATGGTGATGGAATGCCATTTTAGCCACCATGAGACCACATTTCATGAACATTGCCAAAACCATCTTTCACATGCTACCACATTTTCCATACATGTCTACCAAAGAATTTAATTGAACTACTCACTTCCTTGCGGCTATGGCTAAAAGCCTAAAAAAGGTGCTTTCCAACAAACTATGGATGCTTGGAAAAAATATATCAGAGCATAATAGTAAGTAATAACATAGACAAGGCAGTGGGTAGTTTGAAAAAAATCCTCAAATAAATGTGGTCTCGTGGTGATGGAATGCCATTCCATCACCATGAGACCACATTTCTTTGAGACATTTTTTCAAACAGCTCACCGCCTTTTCTATGCTACCACATTTTCCATAGATGTCTACCAAAGCATTTTATCAAACTACTTGAACTTCCTTGCTGCTATGGCTAAAAGCCTAAAAAAGGTGCTTTCCAACAAACTATGGATGCTTGAAAAAAATCTATCAAAGCATAATAGTAACCAAGCCTTTATCCAAAATTCCCCTACAAATTATTTTCAAGGTCCTCATCCTCATCCTCAATTTACCAATCCATGGAACCTTCCACCTTTTATTCCACTTGTTCATATCCCCACCCTCCCTCTTCATGTCATGATCGCCCTCCATCTCATAACCAAGACCCCACCCCATCCCAACATAATACCATAGAGAAGGCAATGAATTGCTTGAAAAAATGCCTCAAAGAAATGTGGTCTCATGGTGATGGAATACCATGACACGTTTGTTTGTAATGGCATTCCATCACCATGAGACCACATTTCTTTGAGGATTTTTTCAAACAGTTCAC